>PVIW01000443.1:235495-251689 GCA_004026585.1 Noctilio leporinus | reverse complement strand
AGAACCCGCACCCGTGTTTGTGCTTCTCCTGGACTGTGATGTTCCATGGTTATTTTTAGCTTGGCTGCTTGGCAGTTTCTCCAATGTTTTCCAGGATGCTTTCGGGCACATATTGAGAGCGACATTGTACAGTATTGGGGAGTTCTCCCAAAACCTGTCCACTGCACCTTAATTTTACATCCCACGCAGACGCAGGTCCCTCAGTCCCAGTTTTGCGCTGACGTGCTGGAGTGCCAGAGGCCCAGGCCGGATCTAGCGTAATAAATCAACCTACGGTTTGGCAGAACATGCAAGAGAAAGCTTTTAAAGTTATTACTTTTTTGTCATTAGGCAAAGAGTCGGTGTTTCAATGGACTAACCTTCATTTGCCTTTAGGGGCTAAGTTTGTAGGGTTTACAGGCTTGGAAGTTCTGATTTGAAAACTTTAACAAGAGAAGGCTGGACCAGAGGAGAGGCCGCAAGGCCGCAGGGAGGGCAGATTTCCTTCTTTGGCACCTATGGAAAAATACATAAGAGTGAGACCCCTTCCCTCTCTATTTGCTGGAAAAGTTTTAAACTATGGCAGCCAGACAAATGAAAGTTAGATGGGAAAACTTTACTGATTGCATCTTAAGAGACTGAGAGACACTTTGATCATCTTCTATCTACCGAGTTTAATGACATTTTCACTTGCACGGGGATTAAGGAGCATAGTTGGTGGGTGCAGAATAGACAGAGAGATGTTAAGAATAGTACAAGGCCCTGGCTGGTGGCTCAGTGGATAAGGCGCCGGCCTGCGAACCCAAAGGTCACTGGTTTGATTCCCAGCCAGGTTGCAAGCCAGGTCTCCAGCCAGATCCTTAGCTGGAGGCAGGTGAAACGCAACCATACATGGAGGTTTCTCTCCCTTTCTTCCTCTCTCCTGGCCCTTCTTTCTAAAAAGAATGAATAAAATATTTTTTTAAAAAAAGAATAGTACAGGAAAAGGTAAAGCCAAAGAACTCACATGCGTGACCCATGGACATGAACTAAGGGTAGTGGGATTCCTGGAGGGAGGGAGTTGCTGGGTGGAGGGAAGCAAAGGGAAAAGAAATTGGAACAAATGTAACAGCATAATCAATATAATTAATTAATTAATTGCCAGATAAACCATATAAAATGATTCGGAAAAAGAGTGATGACTTTTAAAAAGCAATTATACTGAAGAGTGAGGCAAGGGCAAGATACAGGTGAATTGGAATAGTGGGAAGAATGCTGAGGAAGGAGTGACTTTAAATGACAAGTCCTTTAACACCTCTGGACGTTAGGTTCCCCTTCTATTAAAGAGGAGTTTAGGGGAAAATCTGTAAGACCCTTGCAATTCCTAACACGGTCTAATGCTGGAATTCTCAGCCAGCTTGAGAAGAATTTGATTCTAAACAGTGAGTTCTGGGGTGTGCGGAGTTCAACCATGAGCAGCTGGCAAGTCGATTCGATCTGTTACTGGTAGAGTCTTGGAAGCCACGAAGACTTGAACGTGGCCAGGCAGAGCGCAGGCTCACAGAAAACCCTGTTGACAGCGGCTATAGGACTGCTAGTCTTCCGATTAAATGGAGACTTTTTCACTTGGTAGGGCTTAGTGAAGAGGGTGGAGATTGGGGAAGACGGAGAGAATAAAATATGGCAAGAACACCATGCCCTCTTTTTTCTTTTTAAGACTTTATTCATCACTTTTAGAGAGAAGGGCAAGGAGGGAGAAAGAAGGGGAGAAAAACATCAATGTGTGGTTGCCTTTCACCTGCCTCTAGCTACAGACCTGGCTGGAGACCTGACTTGCAACCTGGTTATGTGCCCTGGCTGGGAATCGAACCAGCACCCCTCGGGTTCGCTGAACAATGTCTATCCACAGAGCCACAGCATCCAGGGCTAAGCCCTTCTTTTGAGAACATCCTTCCACATTGGTACTTGGAAGGGATGAAAGGAAATGCCAATCCAATGGGGAGAGAAGATTGTGTGCGAAGGGAACATAGGTGTGTTTATTCACTCTCCTCAACAAATTACAAACAAGGTGAACTGAGAGACACTGGCCCTGTCATAATACTCATGCCCAGATCTGTAGTGTCCCTTTTAGACATGAGGCAGGTGACAGGCAGGGCAGACACTCTGCTCCCTGCCAATGCAGATGCTTACGCCGCAGAGTGCGGTCACTTGGGTCTTAGTACCACTGTTTCCCACTCAAACATTTGTTCTGCATCTATTCAACATCACCTGCCCTTCTTCCCCAGGTAACCTCATCACTCTGCCCCTTGATCAAGCTCACCAGCACTGGCTAGAGCAGTGCAGTCTGCTCAGAAAGCATCAGATGGGGTACTGGATCCACACCTCTGAGTTGTCTGTCATGCATGAGAGCTTGCCACTCTCAGGTGTAAAATGACAGCGATCACACAGGCAAATCCGCCCTTGCTGTGCCTTCTCAACCTCTCCTCTGGTCCAGCCTTCTGCTGCGGAAGTGAAAGAATCAGGACTTCCAAACTTATAAGCCTTACACTTACCTCTCAAGTCAAATGAAGGTTACTATTGGCCTCTTCTCATAGGGTGGTCATGTGATCAAATAAATGAATATTTATGAGACTCTCCGTGGTATTACGGGCCATTTTCACTGCCCTCTCCGCTGAGCAAGTCTCTTGTCATTTTCATCTTTGTCACCGTGCAAAAGACTTCTCTGCCCCTGGACAGCTGGAACAAACCTGGCTTCTGTCTGTGTCATTGGGTGCTGTTTTACTCCCTTCCTTATTTAAAACAACAGCAACAACAAAAACCTCTTTTCCCTTGCTTATGTGTCTTAACCTCCCTCTTCCTTAACTGCTATTTCAGCAACCCTGCGAGTTAGCACCATAGTTTATAGTAGACAGTTAGTGGGAAAGGAACTGGGCTAAATGACAGAGCGAAGAAATCCAGGACTGGCTCCTTGATGGCTAGAAAGCCCTCTTTAAAACGTGTTGCCCTTTTACTGCTTTGCAGGAAGACCTCTTTGGCAAGAGAAAAGAAAACTCCCCTTTACCCCACTCTTTCCCCACCCTATACATACACACAAGCCTCCCAGGAGGTCTTTCCCTGGGCCTCAGTGACAGCCTCCTCTGGCAGAAGGGCATGTGGCAGCAACAGGAGCTTGGGGGCCTGACCACCTCTCCTTAGAGTATCTGCCTAGTGGTTGCTGGTTTCTATGTATTCTCAGCGCCATGAGCTCAGTGACGCTGGAGGTGTGTGCAGGCCGCTTGAAGTGCCCAGCAGTCACTAGGCCGGATGGAGTTCCACTTTAGGCTCAACCGCTTCCTTCCTGGGGTCACCCGTGCAGTCAGTCACCTTCTCCCCAAAGTCTGTGTCTCCTAATCCGAAACCGAGTTCACAGCACTGCTGGGAATTTGCTGCCGTCGCTCGTTCACCAAGAGGAGTCATGATGGAATAGAAAGAAAAGAAGTCTTGAAACAGGCTGTGTTCTCATGCAAGTTCTGCTGTTACTAACTGTGTGACGGTGGGCAAGTCCCACAGCGAGAATCAAACGGTGGGAGAGGTGGGTTTTCCATTTGTATAGACATCCTTATGCATCTTGAAGACAAAGCATCATAACTTACACCACGCGGGCCTGTGGGAAGTCAGCCTGGGACTTTAAGGCCCCTTACGTTCTAACAGATCTCGGTTCCGTTTCGTCATAGACTCACAGATGCTGAGCGAGGGTTCTAATGATCAGCAATTGCTACCTGTTATTTATTGGAAATCTACTGTGTATGCCTCTAATCCTTCTCTGGAAATATAGATGGGCTCTGTATTTTTCAGTCGCTAAAATATAAGAGCGCGTATGCCAAGAGACGAACGGGTGGAACTATAGGAGCAAGCCGACCTCCTGGATTCGCAGGAAGACGTGATTATACAGGATGCCATGGTAACAGTCCCTACCCACCCATCCCATACCTCCATTTCAGTCAGAGGAAGCCAAGCTAAATGAATTATTGGGATGATTAAAAAAATAAAAACAAAAAACAACACAACAACAACAAGAAAAACACTGCTCTGGCTAATGTGGTTCTGTGGCTTGAGTGCTGGCCTGCAAACCGAAGGGTCACTGGTTCGATTCCTAGCCAGGGTAGGTGCCTGAGATGCGGGCCAGGTCCTCAGTTGGGGGTGTGGGAGAGACAACCAATCTATGTTTCTCTCCCTGTCTTTTTCCCTTCCTTTCCCTCTCTCTAAAAGTAAATACAATCTTTTAACAATTTTTAAAAGGCCTGCCTGGTGTGGCTCAGTGGATTGAGTGCTAACCTGTGAACTAAAGGTTGCCGGTTCGATTCCCAGTCAGGGCCCATGCCTGGGTTGCGGGCCAGGTCCCCATTTGGGGATGGGCTAGAGACAACCCACATTGATATTTCCCTCCCTCTCTTTCTCCCTCCCTTCCCCTCTCTCTAAAAATAAATAAATAAAATCTTTTTTTTTAACCCATTTTTAGTTTTCAAAGGTTTAGCGGGCCGTCCTCAGGTCTTCCGTGAAAGCATGTTTTGAGGAAGTATTGGTAACAAGGTTCCCATATGTCCTTGTGGGGGAAGGGCCACTGCTCCCAGCTGGGCTCACCTTCTTCAGGCAGGAGCTCCAGCCAACAGAGACCAGGGCATGAATCATCCGACAGCCCCCTGCAGAGCCCAGGTCTGAGGCTGTCCCTGGGCTTGTGAAGGGCAACTGTCAAGAGTTCGCCTCCCCAGTTCAGAGATGAGGAAACCGCAGCACAAAGCAGAGAACAGCAAGAACCCATGCGCTTGTCGAAGTAGAATAGAGCCTTGTAGAGTGCTTCGTGGTCAGAACCACGAAGGCCAAGCCGACTGTGCAGACTCAGAGATGAGGCCTCATGTCCCTTCTCCCCGGCCACCCCTGCACCTCTCCCCTCGGCGAGCGGCCCCAGTTGGGCAGGAGGCAGGTGCTGGGAGCCAGCGCCAGGATGGCCAGCAGGGGAAGAGGAGGAGGACGAGCACCCAGGAGCCAGCAACTCCTTTGCAGCTGAGTTGGTGCGTTGGGAACAAGTCACTTGGGATAATAATAGACATGAAGGTGCTGGAGTGAGACATCGTGACAGGAAGAGTTCCCACTGGCATCTCAATCAACTGTGATTTTTTTTGGCTGTTGCTCATAGTTAGAGGGACTCTTGACCAGGCAAAAGAGAATGAGCCTCTCTTCCTCCCCCACCAACCCACTCTGCCCACCGGGAAGGGGCAGGGTCCCTCCCCATTATCTTTAACAACCTTAACTTTGGCTTCCTAGGAGGAGGCCTTCGTGTGTATGAACCTTACTTGGTTTTGTTCGGTTTTCATGAATGTTTTAAAGGGAGAGAATAGTGCTACAGCTAAAAGGGACTTGAGGGGTCCTCATGTCCAATTCTTTCATTTTCCTTTAGGTAAGTGAAGGCCCTGTGGCTGGTCCCACAGCTGTGTCTTCTGACTGTCCTTGGTGGAGGGCTCTTCCCACCACAATGTCCTCACCACAGTAGGAAGATGGCTTCCCGGGGACCCGAGGAGCTAACAAGCGTCTGCAATGTCTTCTAGTGACAAGACTCGGCAAAGATCTGGTTGTGGCAGAAATTCAAAGTAGATGGATTCTCAGAGGACCAAGATCCAAAACCACAAATAGAGGGTGAAGAGCAGATAGCTTCCCAGCACAGAGGACAGGTTTTGGACAGTCTCTTGCTGACTGACAGATGGAAGAAAGAAACAGAGAAGAAGGCCATCAGCCTGGGCCCAGTTTAGGTTTTCCCTCCACCTTACTTTTCGCTCCTGTGTGAGGGTAGGGGCGGAATGTGATCAAACCTCTTATTAAACCTCTGCCCCATGTCTTTTACAAAGTAGCAGAGGCAGCTGATCAACCCTCCTCTGTGAAGCTATCTTGTCTCTAGAAGAGACTACCTCAGCTCTGTTTCATTTTCTCCTCTTTGGCTTTGCTCTCCTTACATTAGCAGCTCAATCTATATGCTGATTGCTGCTACCCAAGCATTAAATGGTAAGGGGCTGCAGCCCATGAATGGTAAGTGGGAGGAAGCTTCCAAAAAGTGTTGATGGCACTCCGCTCACGGAGCGGGGGGTGTGAGGAGCAGGACTTGGGCGAAGGACTGGACTCCTGGGAGCAGAGAAAGATGCTGCATGATTTCAGACCTCTCCCACCGGGGAGGGGCAGACCTCCAGGTACGTGTGAGAACTGGGATTTATTTCGTATGATCTCTGGCAGTATGTATCTTTGTTATTTGGCCACTCCATCTGATGTTTAAATCATTCCAGTTCTGTCCACAATTCAGGCAGGCCCAAAGCTCAGGGGCACCAAGGGATACTCCTGGAAAAAAAGAAGAAATGCTGCCTGAGAACCCAAAGGTCACTGGTTCGATTCCCAGCCAGGGCATATAACCAGGTTGCAAGCTAGGTCTCCAGCTAAGTCTGTAGCTGGAGGCAGGTGAAAGGCAATCATACATTTGATGTAAAAAATAAAATAAATAAAACTTTAAATATAAAAAATAAAATAAAGTAGAAAATAATTTAAAATGATTTAAAAATAAATGAAAATTAAAAAAAGAAAGACCATTGCTCTTCCCAATTTCACAGCAAACATTGGGGAATGAGAGGCAAGCTCTGTGTAAGGGAGAGAGAGAAATGGATTTGTTGTTCCATTTATTGATGCATTCATTGGTTGTTCTTGTATGTGCCCTGACTGGGAATCGAACCAGCAACCTTGGCATATCTGGACAATGTTCTAAGCCACTGAGCTATCTGGCCAGGGCTACTCTGTATAAATTGTCTGTACCCGCTGAACAGGCTGGCTCACACGGAGTCCCTAGAACAACCAGGCAGTCAGGGTTTTGTATCAGGATGAGAGAAACAAAACAGAACATGGGGCTGGGAGGAGTTTTGGGGTCAGCCCTGGTAGAATCCTGACTCCCATGAGTGGGCCACCCTCAGTTGTGGGTCCTCACGAGAGCCCTGGAGCACCTGCAGTCCCTGGCTTATGCATCCTTGAGGTTAAAGAAATAACATCCCTCATTCTGTCCATTTGCATCTCATGTCAATCATTCCATCTTTGCATTCTGGCAACCATGCAAAATTGAGTTTTCTCATCCTTTGGGATAAAGAAAAGTTGGGAAAGAATTAGACCTTCTTTAAGGCAGAGGCTTGGTATTTCCCCAGCCTTACATGCAGCATTTATTTATAAGCCCATTGAAGATGTAGCCCCAGTCCTTGATGCAGTCCCCTCAGCCCCCTTGGGTGACAGCATGAGAACGGCTGGACTGACAGACCTGCTCTCTGTCCTGCTCTCAGGGCTCCTGGTCTCCCGCTAAGAAGCATCCAACTGAACCCAAGACCCAGAGCAGCACCATCCATGTCTCCTCAAAAGCCAACTGGGCATTTTCAAGACATGTGCACTTTTGGTCCTTTCCCCAAAGGTGGTTGACAATCATCAAAGAGCCTCTTCTATTAAACAGCAAATGTATTGGGAGGGGGGGTGTGATTTGCTTCTTCATGTCACTGCTTTACTATTTCACTCTGACAACAAGGTGTAATCCAAACCTTGTTCTGCCAGTCAGTTTTTCTTGGTTCTCTTGGTAGACGAGAGAGAAACTGACGGAACATTAATACAGCCCTGACTGGGGTGGCTCAGTGCTTTGGGTGGCGGGCATCCCACAAAGTAAAAGGTCGCTGGTTCAATTCCCAGCCAGGACACTTGCCTGGGTTGCGGGTTCAGTTCCCATGTTGGGGCATGGACAAGGGGCAACCCATCAATGTTTCTCTCTCACGTCGATGTTTCTCTCCCTCTCTTTCTCCTTCCTTTCCCCTCTCTCTAAAAATAAATAAAATCTAAAAAAGAAAGAAAAAAAAAGTAAAGACAAGAAAAGTTAAGCCTTCTTCTCCTAATGCAGATGCTTGGTGTTGCCTCTCTGCGTGGAATAGAGCAGCCGCTGCTCCCATCTCAACTCTACCGGCCCCTCACATCTACCCTCTCATTCATTCCCCACAGCACCATGGGCGCAGCTTTCCTTCCCTTTCTACACTGGAGGAAACGGGGGTGAGCAAGGCTGAGTTGCTTGCCCAGAGCTAGTGAGTACAGATTCAGATCCATCTCTACCTGTAGAACCTCAGTTCAGCATCTCCTAGGAGGAAGTTTCCTCAACCCCCATTTCTGACATGGGCCCTGAGCACTATCTCTTCTCAGGGAACAGCCTGCCAACCTCCCCCTATCACCATCAGAAAATCAAAAGGTTAAAGAACAAAGGTTTGAGTCACAGTCTCAGAGCCGGAGCCTCAGAAGCTCCTCCGTTTAAGAGGCGCTGCTTTTTCAACAGCCGCTGAATCACTCCCTTTTCAACCAGCACCCCCTCCGTGGGCGAGGGGGGCCCCAGAGGCGGCAGCAGCCAGCCATGAGCCAGCCCCGGCCTGACTCAGGGATGATGCCCAGAGCTTTCTCCTCCACACGTTAATCACCTCCGATCGCGGCTTCTGACTGGACAGCCAGTCACTCACGCGCGTGGTCCTCCATCTGACCCCCGCCTCCCTGCCGCTGGGGGCGGTTGGTTGCCCGAAATGCTGACTGCATGCTCCACATCCCGGTGCCCCAGATAGGTACCCCGGCAGCCAGTGACTCAGGAGTGAGGACCCACCTTCTTCCCCCTCACCATCTGCTCTCTGCACTGCCAGCCTTCTGGGGGCAAACGCAAAAGGGGACATGAAATTGCCAACCCACCCCCCACCCCCCTGAAGCCCAGAGATGACTGTGAACCCTGTATTAGCTGGCTGGGGAACACTTCCTGTGTTTCCTCAGCCAAGACTCACAAAGCTTCTTCTCCTTTGCACTCGTCACCCCTCTGCTCACAGAGCAGGATGTCGCCTGGCCTGGGCCCGGTGTGGCCTGGAGGATGTTCCCTGCTCCCCTCCTCTTCATTCCCACCATCCGCTGAGCACCTGCTTCCTTCCCACCCTGCCAACCAAGCCGGGGCAGCTGGCCCCACACCCTCTGCTCTCTGTGAAATTCCTAAGCATCCTCAACTTGGCTGCTGACCCAGGCAGACACATGGGTACCCAAAGGCACCACGCCAGCCACCCGCCCCCGGGGGTGTCACCCTGGGCACCCTGCCCTGCGTGCTAGCTGGGCAGGCCTGAAGGAGAGAGAATTCCGCTTAGGCACGGCGGACATCTCCACACCGACGCTCAGTTTGCCCCAACTTTCCCAGGTCTTGCTTCATTTGATCTTCATTTATTCTTTAGAGGCATGGGCACTGACTGAGGCTGTGAGAGCTGACACAGTTCAGCGCCACTCACTCGGGGAGCCGTGGCACAAGGTCTAGAGCTGGTGTTTCTCCTGTGTCATGACGCAACCCTAGCATTAGGATGACAGAACACCACCCCCACCCCAAAACCTTCTCCGTATGGCACATGAGCTTTAGAATGAGACAGACCTGTGACTATCCTATTTAACTCCATTTGATCTGGTGATGGATACTGTCCTAAGCACTTTTCAAATCCAATGTCAACTCCGGAACTCCCATAACTGTCCTTTGGGGTAGGAATGATCAGCGTCCTCGAAGCACAGCTGCAAGAGAAGAGGCCTGGGACACGTAGGTAACCAGGGGTGCAGCTGAGGTCAGACTCAGCCGCGCTGGTGAGGGCTGCGCTCTGAACCTCTGAGCTCCTGCGCCAGTGCCCTGCTAAACTGCCCCTGGCTTCTCCAGCTTCTAACTCTATAAATCTGAGCTAATCGTGGACATTCTTCTGGGCTTTCAATATGCTCACCCTTGGAACGACAATGGTAAGAGACTCTTCCTGCTAGTGTTGTGTGAGGGCTGAATGAAACGGGCAGAGTAGAGGGGTCTGTAAAACGCCCAGCTCAAGGTGTGGCACGCGGCGCGCCTTGGCGCCTTGCACTGGCGCCTTGCACCGCCTAGCACGGCAAAGCTGCAAGACAGAAGAGGGCGAGAAGGAGAATGTTTAGGATGCAGCAGCAGGAATACTCCCAGTTACTAATCCCAGGGGTTCCCATAGGGGTGAATGGCAGACTTGGGGGGGCTCGGTGGATAGGGACCAGGGAGGCGGGCCCTGCGCTCCCACCCTGCGCTGTAAGCACTCCCCTGCGCCGGACTGCCCACCCGATCATTCTGACTCCGAAAAGCAAAAGCTCTGTAATTAAGGGTCCTACCTACGAGGGACTTCATCATCTTTGAGAATTGGATAAAAACTGTTTTCTCCAGAAAAACATCACATACACCCAGGTACACAAACTTGTTCTTGGAAGTTCGGGGGTGACCGCGAGATGACCAAGGGGTCCATTTGACCCTACGTTTATGAGCTTCTTTTCTGTATAAGCAGGAAGCATCCAGACAATTTCCATGGCTAAGCTCGTCAAACCTTTTCCTTTCTAACTTTATATCGTGACTTTGGTGTGGTCGCGCAGGCGCACGCGCGCGCACTCCCTACCCCGCCACCCCACGCCCCCACCCCACCCCAAAGTTTCCTTGGACGCTGCTCCTGGCCAGTGCAGAAGCTGCGCGGTGGTTGCGATGGCAATGGTGATGGCTGTTGCTAGGGGAGCCGGGAGACCAGGATGGGGGAAGGCGAGCGGGCAGCAGCCCAGCAGGGCAGCCCCCCCACCCAAGCATGTCTGAGCGCCTGAGGCCCTGGAAACGGTGTTCCCAGCTGGCTGCCATGGCAACAGCAGGCTTGGGAAACTATTCATCATGGTCTGGACAGATTTCCCCAGCTTGCACTTGCTCTTTCTTCTCCCTAAGTGGCTAATTGAGGTGTGAAAGGGTCTGCTGTGAATGGACAAGGGCGCAAAGGGCAAAGGGCTGGTCACATGCGTGTGTCGCACAGAGCTGGCTCCCTAGGGGCTGAGAGGCGAGGGCCAGCCCCCAGGCAGAGGGCCCAGCCGCTGAGGAGGCAGTCCCAAACACAAAGAAGTGTTTTCAAGGAAGTCTGCCCCTCCTCCTGCCCAGGGAGTCACCTTAGGAAGGAGACCTGCGGTGTGCCAGGTGGGATGTGGTCCCTTCCAGCAAAGCCATTCAGAGGGTGCGGTGACGATGGGGGGTCAGGTTGATAGGGAAGGGTTGAGAGGTTGGAATTGATGGTCACTGGGGCTAATTTAAGTGAGGTTAAAGGACCGATGAGGTCAGAGGTTAATGAAGCAGGTTCAAGCACCTTCAGTGCCAAGACCACCAATTCATGAGTCTGGTTCTAAGCGCTA
This sequence comes from Noctilio leporinus, assembly GCA_004026585.1. Classification (NCBI taxonomy): domain Eukaryota; kingdom Metazoa; phylum Chordata; class Mammalia; order Chiroptera; family Noctilionidae; genus Noctilio; species Noctilio leporinus. Next base: position 240,481 of record PVIW01000443.1, on the reverse strand, counting down.
TTTAACATTCTCCTCATCGAATGGCACTGTCCTCACCTTGGCCGGTGGGGCCCATTTGGTTGGAGCATTGCCCCGTAGCGGAAAGGTTGTGGGTTTGATTCCCAGTCAGGGCACATATCTAAGTTGCAGGTTCTGTCCCCAGTCTACTTCTAGGTTGCATACAACCCCCAGTCCGGACACGTATGATATCTGGTCTGGGTGTGTATGGGAGGGAACCAATCAACACTTCCCTCACATCGATGTTTCTCTCCCTCCCTTTCTCTCCAAAAAGCAATTTACAATGTCCTCAGGTGAGGACAATAAATACATAAGTAAATAAATAAAAGTGTTGTCCTTGTTACCAATAAGTGGGCGGTGCTTAAATAATGTACCTATCTCAACTTAATCTTTGAAGCAGCATTTGGAGTAAGGGGTTGCTCTCTTTTCACAGATAAGGCGACTGAGGCTGAGAGATGTCAAATCATTTGCTCTAGTCCCGCAACCAGAAAGCAGTGAAGCTCAATTTTGAACTTGTGTCTGTGCGCCTACGCATCCCCTCATTGATGCACCAGGAGACAGCAGAGAGTCCCAAGGCCCCATGGGTGAGACCTGTTCACCTCACAAAACAAGAGCAAGCCCCTCAGTATGGGGCTGTGGGCTTCAGGGCCCCCCCAGATGAAGGTTCCTCCTGCCCCTGTGCATCCTGTGACAGGTGGTGCAGGGCAGCAGTTTGATTTTTGAGCCCTGGGGCCTACTCTGGGGATCCCTTTGCATTGATGTTTTTTAAATCAATGTAGGAGGTCTCCATTGTGACCCAGGGCTCCAGGTGCCCAGTGGGGACTCCCATGAGGCTCCCGCAGGGACAGGACCCTGGAAGGAAATCAGGGTTACTCCTCTCCTGACACAGCAGGGACTGAGGGCACAAGGAGCTTGCATGGTCTTCTCTGCTATCAGAAGTTGGGAGCGCAGGTGAAGGTGGCTGCAATTATGGAAGGAAAGGGAACTGCTATTTAGAAGCACCTACTATGTTCCAGGAATTCTTCCTACTATGTTCCAGACACTTATGGGCTTCATCTTCACAGGAACTCCTTAAGGTTGATATTATTCTTGCACCATATTATGAAGTGAGAAACCCAGCTCCCAGAGGTTAGGTGATTTGGCCCAAGGCAAGCAGGACTTCAGCCCAGAACCAACCGGCCCCCACATCTGTCTGGTTTCTAGTCTCTTCTTTGGCCTTCCTCATGGTTTGTTGAAGCCAGAATCCCCAATTAAGCCTCCATTTTTTAATGTTTTTTTCTTTCTTTTGTTAAGATGTTATTTATTTAGAGAGAGGGGAGTGGTGGGAGAAAGAGAGGGAGAGAAATATCAATGCTGAGAGGCAATTGATCAGTTGCCTCTTGCACTCCCCCAACTGGGGACCTGGCCCCCAACCCAGGCATGTGCCCTGACCAGAAATCTAATCAGCTGCCTTTCAGTTCACAGGCCGACACTCAAACCATTGAGCCACACCAGCCAGGGCTCAGCCTCTTAACCCACAGGCCAAGCATCTTCTTCCTCAGGACTCCCTTACCCACCGAGCAGATGGGCATCCTTCAACCTCCAGCTACTTTTATCTATTTTTTCCTGCTTTTCTTACCCTCGTGTCTCAGTCCAAGCAAGGGACCAGGAGTCACAGACAACCACCCAGAAGCCAGAGCTAGGCTCTTGCTCCACCTCCTCCTTTGACAACTGGAGCCCTCACCAAGCCTGAGTGCAAAGGAGGGGTCCTCAGGGAAGCCTGGTAATGGGGTGTCCATGCCTCAGCTGGCCTTGATCCAGGCTGTGTCCTCTCCAAATGTCCCCCCGCCCTGACTCTGCTTCCTGGGAACAACCTCACATCCTCACAGCTATAGGCTGTGCAGGCGTCATAAGTGGGAAAGCAAGTACCCTTGGAATGCCCCCCATTCTCTGGGATAAACTGCCCCACACCCCACTGTTTTCCCATCCATGCCAGCAGAAGACCCCCAGCTTAGCCTGGTGTTGGTGTTGTGTCTCCTTTTGGAATCATTTCTTAAGAGTTGGTTTGTAGTTCTGGAAAGAACTTGACGAGATTGGGAGTCAAAAAGACATTTGTTCTGTTCCCAGTTCCGCTGCCAACAAGCTGGGGGATCTTGAGCAAGTAACTGAGCATTGGGGGGCCTTGGTTTCCTCTTCTATCATCATTTAACCAGTTGGTCCATTTTCATATTCTACATGGCCTCTCTGAGCTTTGCAGCGTTTTAAATCTCCTCCATGTCTCCCCAGACATAGCAATGCCTTCCACCCCCGGCTGTCAGATGTTCCTACCCTGTCCGGATCCTGCCGAAATGTAAAGAGATGGGCAAGTGGCGTTGGTGTTATGATTTTTTTTTTTTTTCAGGCAGGAAGCCACATTTAAATTGTGCTCCAATCAGCAGAAAAACGAGGATGCTCAGGTCTTCCACACAATGGATTCTATAAAAACAGCTCACCTCTTATTTCTCTCTCTCTCTCTCCTTGTTCCTGCTCTTTTCCAATCACTCCGTCAAGTAATATGTAATATGAAGCGGCTGTGTCTGCAAGGCACGGAGCGGAAATGTAATCCAAAATGACAAGGTCCTTGTCCGGGAGGAGCTTACAATTCCATAAGGATCCAACACAGATAGGAACATTAAAGGCGGCCTGCCAATCTGCACCGGATGAGGACAAAGCATTTCTCAGCACCTTTTCAGGTTTCCTTTACCCTCTTCTGTTGTTATAATGATATATTGTAATGATATCGAAGACGGGTGCCTGGCTTGGAGCCGCTCCGCCTCTGCCTCTGTCTTCTCACCTATGGGGGGAGTCAAACTGCTCTGAGACATCTGTCCCCTCTCCTGCTGGTGCCTCCCCTTTAGTCCTGGGTGTGTTCCCACATCTCCACCGCCCAAAGGCAAGCGTTTGCGGGCGGAGGCAGTGGGTCAGGCTGCCGGCTACCGGAGCCAGTCATGGGGCTGCAGGTGGAGGTGGCAAGGGGGTGGGAAGCAGCTTTGCTCTCTCCTGAGGGGCCCCTGGGCCTCTTCCAGGGCAAGTGCCTCTGCAGTCATCCTCTCTTCCTATAGTCCCCACACTCAACACTCCACGTGCGCTCCGTAAATAATAGCTTCTCTAGAGCTCTTTATAATTGACAAAGAGCTTGCACTTGTATTTTCTCATTTAATCTTCTCAACAATGCTGTGAGAGGCTGAGCGAGTTGCCCAAGACCTCACAGTGAGACTTGGCGAAGCTGATCTGGGTGGGACTTTCCTGAGAAAGGAAGGGGCCAAGGGGAGGGCCTGCTCCTTGGTGGCCCTCCCCACCACACTCCTAAGGCATCACAGCACCCTGTTCTATCCCTTTATACTGCACGGGGGTCCCAGAGCTCAGGACGCAAGGACTGAGAGGCAGGGTCCAGCAAAGAGGGAGAAGCTGAGAACAGATGAGAGTCAGGGGCGCACTGGTACACACCCCAAGTGACAACTGGACCTACTTAGTGGAGCTTGTAGGTGGGAGACAGTGTTTAAAACATAAAGTGAGTTTAGAAGGGTTTGTTACTTTAATTTGTTAGTTTATTTATTTTTTTTTTTTTTAATTAAAACATTGGCCCATGAGTCCCATGTGAAAAAAGGAAGTGCCTGAGTGAGGAAGCAAAGCCAAACCATGCCAGGAAGACAAAACACAGGAGGCTCGGAGCTGAGCCGTCCTTCTTTGGCCAGCAGCAAGCAGGTGGCCTGTGTGGAGCAGGGGAGGCCTGTCTTGGCCGCACCTACTGGAGGGATGGACCTGCAGTGTGGCCTCAAGGCAGGTTTACGTGGCTGGGGAGTGAGTCGGCTACAGGCATATTTGGGGTGGGCCATGCCAACCACCCCGACAGTGGCCTAAACCCTGTGAGTTTAGACCAGAGGCAGGAGCTGAGGGGGGAGGAGTGGGACAGACTAGTTCTAGCTCACTCCCACGTGGACCCCACTCCTGCGCACTCCCCGCCTCCTGCAGCCTCACCAGCTCTGCTGTCCCCGAAGGACAAATGCCTACAAGTCGAGCTTATGAGGAGGTGGTCAGGGGGCAAAGAGAGACAAAGGAATGAGGAAGATGGAAGAGAATCAGGGCAGAAGAAGGGCCCAGACCCCAAAGATGCAGGGGAACACAGGCAGGTGACCTAAAGAAGGAAGCAGAGAACAAATCATGAGGCCTGATAATAAATAAGCAGAGCAAGAAGACAGAAACAACATCTCGTTAAGATGTGAGGACAAGAGGACACAGTGTCCCATCTCTACCACCTGCCATTGAGGGTCATTGTAAAACCAGCAGGCACTGAGGAGATGACAGATGGCATGCAGGGCCTAGCACTCTCCTTCTTCCCTGTTCTCCCTCTGCCATCTCAGCTTCTCACCTCCTATCCTTGTAATCACATGCATCCCACCACGTTCTCTCTGCTCAGACCCCCACAGTCGAGGCTGAAGTCCCGTAAGTGCTGGGTGCTGGCAGAGTGACTTCCAATCTAAACACCTGTTTCTTCATTAGTGAACCTCCCATGAGAATTGTACGAGGACAATAGAGCAGATGTAAAATAAGTGTCAAGGCACCAAAGGATCAGACATTGTAGATCCTAAGTTATTCTCAGGATTGAACTCCTCCAATCCGTGGAGGACAGACCCTCAGCCGTGTCACCTGCGGCTGGTCTGGCTGCTCCTACACTCCTTCCTGCGGCCTTGTTTCACATCAGAAGAGGGGGCATTGTGGAGAGCGAGCCTCGTTTGAGTGGACGGGTCAGTAGGTTCACGGATGTTTTCTAGGCGATCGATCCAGACTGAGGTCAGAGACCGAGACCTGGAGCTAGAGCCTAAGAGGTATTCCCAAAGCAGATCTAGGCTTTTAGCTCGGGGAATGAGCCAGGTGGATTTCCAAGGAGCCACAGAATATGTATGAGGGAGAGAGAGAGAGAGAGAGAGAGAGAGAGAGAGAGAGAGAGAGAGAGAGAGAGAGAGAGAGAGT
>PVIW01000443.1:141557-235395 GCA_004026585.1 Noctilio leporinus | reverse complement strand
AGAGCTGAGCCAGGATCTGGCGGAGCAGCAGATGGGGCAACAGAAACAGAGAGCGCAGCCTGGGCAAAGCCGGCGCGCAGCGAGGTCTGGCCGCCAAGCCCCGCGGTTTCCATGGGAAGCAGATGCTCACAGGGAGCACGTGGGGCCTTGTTGACTCCAGGCCCAGCGCAACCTCCTCAGCAGCTAGCCTGCGCCTGGAAGGGCAAGCCGGGTCCAGAGAGGCAGGAGAAGGCTGGGCTCCCGTTCTTAGCCCCCATCCTGCTCTTGGCAACCCCAGGCTTCCTGAGTCTAAATCAGCCCTAAGCTGCCATATCACACCTGGAAGGGGGCTGCATGGAGGGGGGGAGTTGTGTGTGTGCACAGCTGTGCCAGCTGGTGAGCGGGGCAGGAGAAGTGGAGCAATGACTCGGGGTGCGGGGGTGTGGAGTGAGCCCCCAGCATCCCCGCTGCACTGAGGCGGGGGCTGGCCCCAGCAGGGACTGCTGGAGTCCTTCCCCCCACGGCGGGACTGTGAGCATCCTGCAGCTTCTTGCTGCCGCCATTCTGGCGGTGACAAGCCACCAGCCTGCCCTGCTGGGGTTCCGATTCAGAAGAACCTTGAGGCTTTCCTGGCTCCATTCTCTCCTGCTGCCACTCACAGGTCAATTTCCTATCACTGCCCAAGGACAAACAGAAGCATCTACAACACTCTGGTTTCTGGGAGCCCCCACCCCACCTCTGGTAGGAAGGAAGTTCAGAAGGACCTGAAGAGAAGGCGCTGCGCAGCAGGGCCTGGCCCGCTACCAGGTGCAAAGACCATGCCCATACTGCCCGCCACCACCCATGTCAACCCTCCCAGTGGCCTCTCCAGGACACTGAGGTGACCCTGATGTCAGGCTCCCCAATGTGCTTAGGCAGTTCCAAAGGCCAGAGGAGTCCCCCACTGATCCTACACCCAAGGTCACAGGCTCCTGCCAGTGGCCCCGGAGTGGACAAGGGTCCTGGCCTGGGATGGAAGTGGCAGAGGGAGGGGAGAGGAAGGGGAACCCAGAGGCGGCGAGGAGGCGCAGCGCAAGAAAGGCAGGTACCACGAGCCAGATGGGCCAGGCAGAAACAGAAGTTAAGTAGGAAGAGACGGATAAACAGCAGACACCCAGCAACCAGCCAAGCATATGCTCGGCCAGCAGGCGACACAAGCACCCAGTAGGGTTTGGGGTGGGGGAGGGACTGTGGGCCCACAGGGAGGGGGCTTTGGGTTCGCTGCGGGCTGGCTGCTGCTAACTCAGGACTAAGGTCTTGTCCGCGTCCAGGGAGGCTCGGGACAATGGAGTGCAGCTAGTGCCCGCAAGGAAAAGACCTATTGGGGGTGGGGGCGGGTTGCCCACAGGGTTGGTGTCTCGTGGAAGAACCAGAGTCCCAGAGCTGAAAGTCTAAATAGCCAGCAGCCATCTCCGGGACCCCAAAGCAGGGAGCCCCTAGAGAGAGCTGAACAGGATTCAGGAGAGGGGCGGAGAAGCGCCGCGGGGCAAACCCGGGAAGTCCTGGAACGCTGCAAGCGCCGGCTTCTCGGTTCGGAGGCGGATCCCCGCCGAAGCCTCGGTCCAGGTGACGTCAGCCCTGGGAGCTCGGGGCCGGGCGGGGTGGAGCCAGGCCGGAGCTCCGCGGGGCTTACAGGCTCCACCCCCGGGCCCGAGCGGCTTCTGGGCTGGGTCTGCCCATCCCCCTCCCGGCTCAGGCTTCCCGGGGAGCCTGCTGGAAGCCGGGGCTGCCGCAGCGCCGGAGGAGGGGGAAGGTCAGGCCAAACCACCGCCTGCAGAAGCAGGGCCTGGGCAGGGGGTGAGCTCATCTGGGACCCTCCTCTGCCACATCCATGTTCTTCCCCAGTTTGCTAATGGAGCTCTGAGCTCCCCAAACCCCTGAGCCAGCAGGCAGGACCCCCGTTTTTCTGGTACCCCAGCATCAGCGCCCCCTCAACCCACAGCACGTCCAGAAATGCTCTTCTCCTGGGCAGTGTCCCCCTGAACTTTCTTCTCTGTATACTCCAGGGAGGAATAGCCGAGTGAGAGCGTTTGGTAACGCAGAGCTAAAGACATAAAGCTGTGAGCTGAATCTGCGACTGTCCCGAAAGCCAGACAGCCCTCCCACAGAAGGACCCCTTCACCTCTGGCGTGCTCGTGCTGGGTGAGCCCGCTTGATGCCCAGCTGCTGGCCCCCTGCCAATCTGGCAGTGACCCCAGCATCCTGCCTTCCCGTTCCCACCTGAGATGTCAAAGCGCTGACACTACAGGAGTCGCACGCATTGCTGGGGTAGCACAGATACAAGAAGCAACTCTGACTTGTTCTGTGAAACACACCACACGACAGGGGCCCTTGTTCTAGACTCAATTGTTTGGCACAGCCTCAGGGCCCAGGAGCAGCGAAGGGCGCTCCAGGTGCAAGCTGGTGAGCCAGACCCACGCGCGCCCACATGCCCAGTGCAAGCGCCTGGCTCAGTCCCATAACCCTCAGCCCTTACTAATCCAATGGCTCTGTGGCCACCATGCGTCTGGAGCAGACAGAAGTGAGGATGAGGGTGAAACGCACAGAAGGACAGGAGGGACTGGGAGTGAAGTTTTCGCTTTGACCCACTGAGTCCCAGACCAGGGAGGGGCCCTTGGCCAGGCAGACCAGCACTAGGACCAGCTCACACCAGGAAAAGGCGGTGCTTTTCTTTGCTGCTCTCAGACTCACAGAAAACCGGCTGCAGCCTATGTTACCAAGCATATATCGCTCTTCTCCGGTGCTGTCTTACAGATCCGGTTTGGTTCCCACACTGGCCAGGACCAGGAATAAAGCACGTGGTCTTTTAATCTATTTTACAGATGAGGAAACTAAGGCTGAATGTGAGCATATATTTATTGGAGGCTTCGCAAGACCTGGGAAATAATGAGCAAAATAAGTTATGAAGCTGGCTGAGCTGAGAGCCAGACTCCCAGTGTCATAACCCTTCCCCTCCATGACACTTCTCAGACTATTTGCCTCCAAAAAGGAGCTGCCCAGAGCGCGTAGGGGGAGAACTTTCCACCTCCTGCCAGCTGCTTGAGAAAGGTCCCATCTCTGGGTGTGGACACACAGTGTACGCTGTACAGGCTGACTTAGCCCTGACCATGAACTTGATTGGTTGGGTGTCATTCCACAAACGGAAAATCTCGATTGGATTCCCAGTCAGGGCACAGGCCTGGGTTGCTGGTTTGGTCCCTGGCAGGGGCACGTGTGAAAGCCAACCGATTGATGTTTCTCTCTTACATCGGTGTCGCTCTCCATCTCTTTCTCCTCTCTGCCCTTCTCTGTAAGAATAAATAATAAATTTATTCCTGACTTAGGAAAGGGTATAGCCACTAATGGCAAAAGCATGTGGAGATGTAAGCATGGTCTGTATATATCTCACCGGGTGATGGCAAGGAAAAGATTATATAGACAGGTTCACAGTTGGGTCTGTGAGCATGAGTCTGGTATATGTGCAAGTGTGCACCTGTGTGTAAGCATGGGTGAGGCATGTGTACCCATGTGTAGGCATGTGTGATGAGCATGTACTCATGTGTAAGCATGGGTAAGGCATGTGTACCCATGTGTAGGCATGTGTGAGGAGCATGTACCCATGTGTAGGCATGGGTGAAGAATGTTTAAAGGAAACTGGCATCTCCTGGAGGAGGCATCTCCTGGTGTTCTATGCTAAGACCCTGAGTCCAGTGCTTCTCCTTTCCCAGAGGTGCTGAGGTCTTCCTGAGACAAACTCATGGGTGACTGACCCAGGCACAGTGACTATGCTACCTGGCAGCACCTGGACCTCCACTCCCCTCCCAATTCCCTCGAGAGGACCTGAGCAGATCAATTGCAGCTAATGACATTTAAATTCTGGCCTGGTGGTAGAGAGATGGCCCTGCCATGGAAGAAGGAAAAGGGGGTGTGGACCCTCAGAGAGGACTTGGAGGTAGCAGATCTTATCACCTGGTGCCTGAAGGGTCCGGTGCTCCGGTCAGACCCTGAGCTTCCCAGTTTGTGTTGAAGCCATGGCTGGTCACAAGCTTAAAGGCAGACGGTGACATTAGGAAGGACATACCCCAAGCATCAGCTGGCAGTGACCTGTAGCAGGCAGATGGCTGTGCTGTGCCCTTCTATCCCCTCCCAAGCAGGTGCCCCCAAGCTGGGAGGGGCAGGGAGGGACCTCATCTGTGCAGGACTCCCCACCCCAATTGCATACTCTGAGTCCCTTGGGCAGAAAACCCACAGCCCAGCCCTCTCTGTGTACCCGGCTGCACTGAGCCGTGCCCCCAAGAATCGTGATTGACAAGGCTGTCACCTCTGACAGAGGAGGTAGCCTCTACTTCAACCCAGGAATGGATGCTGAACCCAAATCCCAAACCCTGAACACAGTCACTCAGAAGTCAGCTGCAGGGGTGAGGAACAAATGGAGTGTTTCCCAGGGAAGCAGACCTGAGGTCTGGAGCACAGCTCAGACCAGCAGCTGGGAGTTTTCTTTCTGGGGTTCTGCTCCGAGCCCCTCTGAGAGCTGGAGCACCAGGAGGCTCTTTCTCCCACTTTCTCCCCAAGAGGACACACCTCTATGACAGAGATTAAGGCACATCAGAGCGAGAAGGAATCTCAGCTCTACAACAGCGTCCCAGTCCCCTTCATTTCACCAACAAGAACACAAAGACACCCCTCCCTCCAAAATAGGAAAGGACTTGACCAAGGTCACAAAGCTCATGGCGACTGCACCTAGATGATAACTCATTAGGGTTTTTGAAAATGGGTTTCTCTGTAGTTTGGTGGAACTTGGGTCTTTGCAGAAGACCAGTCTGCCTGGGCCAGCACTGCCTAATCCATGCCGCTGAAGCACTGTGGTTAAAACAACTGCAGAGCTCTCTCTGGGAGAGGCAGGGACACAGCCACCAGCTCAGGTCAGGCAGCTGCGTCCCACTTTGAAAGCAGGAGCTCCGAGCCCAAGATCCACGCATCAGCTGCCTGGGCACCCCTCAAATTGCAGGCAGACTATGGAGTGTCTGGGCACAGGGCACTTTTCTGGAGAGAGGTTCACCATGTTAACCAATTTACAGACAGATGCGTGACGTGGAAAGGTTGAGAATCCTTGCCTTAAAAGCATTAGGGACCCAGAGCTCAGAAGAAATCAGATTTTAGCAATCAGTTGCTAGGCATCTTAGCATCATGCACAGACATAAAACGATTGGACTATTGTTCCCTGGGTTTATGATTATACCTTTTGTACTAAGAAAGAGCTCCTAAGCTCTAGAATGCAAGCTCTTCAAGGGTAGGAAGGTACTTACTTGTCTATTTGCTCACCTCTCTGAGGGTTCTTTAGAGCCTAAATCAGGACCTGTGGCAAATAAAAATCTGCTTAATTTACTAATCTGTATAGTACTTCTTGTCCCATGCCCACACCTACTTGGTCTCCAAAAATCACAAGAATTTCAAATTAGGGGCAAACCTAATGCAAAACCTGCAAGAATTGTCTTAAAATTTGATACTGAATTTAAGGATTTATTGATTTTGGTCTACTGTTAAAAGACCGCTTGCTGGGGAAATCAAGGCAGCCCACCCAACCCTGAGTCCAATCTCCTGGCACTTTTTGTGCTGCCCCACACCTGCCAAGAGCTTCTGGGGGAGTTCGCTCCTTTAGACAGGCAGCAAGTGCTCCTGCCGCTGACCTCTGGGATCTGAGTTCTCGGGTGTACAAAGAGAATTCTAAATGTGACCAGGATCCAGGGACACCTCGGCCTGCAGGCACAGGCTCCTGGGCCTCTCCATCTTCTGTTCATCCTCCTTCCTTCCCTCTCTGCTGAGTTCCCCGGGGATTAAGAAGCCATGTGGTTTCTGCACGACAGAGGAGAAGGAACTGGGTTCTCAGCTTTCTTCTTCCTCTGCCTCGCCCATGGAGGCTGGACTCTCTAGGGGAGAGATGAGCCCTGAGAGGTGGTTGCACAGCTGCTGCCTCTGGCTGGGGCTAAAAATAGCCTCCTCTCTGCCCATGTCCGGCCCAGGGCCAGGTGGAGCTGTGGAGAAAACTCACAGGTGGGGGGCACAGGGGAACAGAAGATGGGACAAGACACACATGCCCCCCAGAATGGGCACAGACCTGGGGGACAGGAGCAGGGAGGGGCCCTGGATCCTGCCCCTTGGCTCTGGTCTTCTCCCATGCCCTAGATACTCCCTTAGAGATGAGAGAGGGTTCCTTACCTTATGCTTCTGGAAGCAAAGCAAGGCGCAGAGAGGCTAGGAAGGCTGACGGGTCAGGTACCAGCATGGAATAACATGTATGATGGACTTAGAAGGTGCCTGTTTGTTTGCCTTTAGCCCCATAGACATAAAGGTATTGTTATTATTAGTCCTTTAACAGCTGCAGAAACAAAGGCAGAGACCAATCTCACCCAAGGGGTGGAAGGGTGGCAGAGGGGTCCAGGTGTGGGAGTGAGGGGGTTCATGGCAGGTAGCCCAGGCACAAAGCCCACACCCCCAACCACAGCGGGCAGAGGTCCCAGCCCACCCAAGATGCAGAAGGCAGGGGAAGGGTGCACCCGCCTTCTGAAGAGCCCATTGGAACCCTTGCGGTGTGACGCCTTCCTCGGCCCACCCCTCAGTACCACACCCTCAGAGTCTCTCCAAATATTTAGGTAAACCCTCTCTAGCTGCCTCATCCACCCTAGAAGGCTGCCACTTCCCATTCCGTGAAAAGAGCACGGGACACGATGTCCAGCTACATCTCAAGGAGCGGGGGCCCCAGACTCTCAGAGGGGCGCGGCCGCACCTAGTGATCCTGCTCCCTGGAACAGGCTGGGAGCACAAGGTGGGGCAGCAGAGGACCCTTCAATCCCAAGTCTTTTTGAGGCTTTGAATAAAGCAGACTCGAGTTTCCCAGAAAGAGGAGAGATGGGAGGAAGAGCGTGGCGGAGGGGGCGGCCTGGGCGGGGTGGGGGCGGAGTCTGGCCGGAGGAGAGAGCCCCCCAGTCGGCAGAGGGTGGAGGTCGGCCAATGGCAGCCGCTGGACCTCAGGAGGCTCGTAAACACTGCTCCGGTCCTGTCTCCTCTCCGAATGCCTCTGTAGGACTTGCCTTGTTTGAGGCCCAAACACACACTATCCTCCCGCAGAGCCACTAATGCAATTAACAAAACACGTTCATAAATCTTGCATGGCGCGCTGTCTCCTCTCCGGCGCACAGGGGCCCGCGCCACGGATCCTGCTCAGGGACCTCTCTGACCAGCCCAGGGTCAGGGCCTCCTGGAGAAAGCAGAGTGACCCTTAACAGGACATCAAGACCCGCCTTCCTCCCTGCAGGAGCCCCATCACCAGGGGAGGGGGCGGGAAATACAGAGAAGTCGGAAGCAGGGAGGGGTAAGGTGAATATGATATGTGCTTGCAGGGAACTTGGGAAGCCGCCCGTGCCTTCCAATCTACAAATATGAGCAGCCCACCCTGGCTGGTGGCTCAGTGGACTGAGCGCCCCGCCTGCAAACTAAAAGGTCACTGGGTCGATTCCCAGTCAGGGCACATGCTTGAGTTGCAGACCAGGTCCCCATTTGGGAGCCCAAGAAAGGCAACCACACACTGGTATTTCCCTCCCTCTCTTTCTCACTCCCCCTCTCTCTAAAAATAAATAAGTAAAATATTTTTTAAATATATGAGCATCCCCAAAGAGCCACAGAACAGAAGCACTCCTTGTGGGGGGTCATTTTACTCCAGGAGGCAGCACGGGACAGGGCATGAGACAGGGCACCGGTGTGGGGCCCCTGCCTGATTGGCTGTATGACTGGGTGTTTGGGTTTTGTGGGGGTGTGTGTGTGTGTGTGTGTGTGTGTGTGTGTGTGTGTGTGTACTCTCTGTCTGGAAAACTGGTGACTCACTAAAAAGGGAGCTTGCTTATCTAAAGAGCCTATTTTCAGCTTTTTTTTTTTTTCCATCCTGTTCCTTGGCCCTTTCCCCCCTTGGCTCTGAAATGTAGAGGAATTTATGGCTGGGAATGACTCGAAGCTTGGGCAAGCATGGGAACCCCTGGGAGGACAGAGACAAACACACACACGAGTTCTGTGGACACAGGGAGCATCCCTCTCTGGGGCATTCACACACAGGCGTACAGGTAAGTGTAAGTGAAACAAGAAGGTTCCCGGATGTCTCCACACCACCTGCCTGAACTCTCTGGCAGGGCCGGTGTATAACTATGTGCTCACATCATGACAACCAGTCCACACCAGCTCGCACCAGCCGGGTGGGCACACGCACATGAACACGTGTCCACAGGCAGAGTCCTGAACCCCCCTCTTAGGGTGCGGGTCTGGCCCCTGCATCTCCTTTCTTTTCTGCTTAGCCATCCTCACCCCAAAATATCAGGGGACCTTGCCTTTTCTGCTCCAACTGTCAGTTGGAAGCAAGAAATACCAGCTGCTCCACTGGGCTTCTGGGAACCAACCCTGATCCAGCAGTCATTCAGCTACCTGGGGCTGGCTTGCTGGCGCCTGGTGGGGCCTGGCAACTGCTCAAGGAGCCTGAGGCTGTTCTCCTGCAAAGAGGGGCCAGCCTGGCTTCCAGAAGGCTTTCCAAAGTGTCCCCCTCTCTCTGCATGCTCAAAGGGGCGAGGGAGGGAGCAGATTGCATACTTTACGGTTTGCATACTTTAGGGAATGCCTGCATGTCCCTTGACCTAGATTCTGTGTTGATATGACCACACATGTGCACACGTGTCCCAGCATCACAGTACAGAAATGCACACATGCTTTAAAAACTGGGCACAACAACATCACTACACACAAGTACGGGCCCCCACTTCCTGCCTTCCCATGCAAACCTGCGCTCTGACACACACACCCCCCACGGCCACCCTGAGGTCACACACCTGCATGCGGGCACCTGGAAGCCCACATGAGAGCTGCTGTGGGGATTCCATTATGTCGGGCTCCGTTCATACATGGCTCCCAGGCTCCCCCCCAGCCCAGAGGCCCTAAGTACAGCCATGTGTATCTCCCCAAGCTGTGTATTCTGTTGAGGGGCTACCTCACCCCAGAGCAGGGCTCCTGTCTGCAGCTCCCAGTGTCCAGTGGGCACTGGGTGTGAGCTCCTGGAAGAGCAGGCCACCCACCCACCCACCCCATCCACTGCACAAGCGTTCAAGGAGCAGGCGCACTGCGCCAGTCGTCAGCACAGGAGGGCGGGTGAACCAGAGCCTCCAGTCTGGCAGGGAAGACAGATGCCCACACAGCCCACCTGCGAGGATGTGCCCCGAGGCTGTGTCTGTGCATAAACTGCACAACTGGGAGCCACAATTCCTTCCTGCTGGGGTCTGGGGCCTTCGAAGAGAAGGGGACAGAGGTTCTCCTGGGCCTTGAGTGATGAGTACATTTCACCAGGTGGAGGAGGGACTCAGGTAGGGGAGCCGGCTAAATAAAGATGTGGGGCTGGGGAGTACAGACGGTGACTAGGAAAGGCACCCATGGGAGGGACAGAGAAGGAGCAGGCTGGACAGGGCATATGGGTCAGAACCAGATCTAGCAAGCAGGCAGCCTGGGTTCATGTCCTGCCCTGGCTGGTGTCTGGGTCTGTGGCCCCCGCTCTGGGAGATGAGGTTTTGGATTAGCTCCCTCTCTTCTTACCCCACCAGGAAGGAAAAAGTCTTCACCTTGCTTGAAAGGTCTGGATAGCTTCTGAGCGATACCCTCTAAGGATCTGTAATGTTCTGAACATGCGGTGGGAGAACCCACAGAGAGAACGCTGCCAGCACAGACAGAGCTTTGTAAGGATGGACTAACTAACCTAGCAGCCTAGATGATGGTGGTTCCCCGGGGGGCATTTATCAGCGTCCGCAGGCCTCCTTGGTCATTGCGACCCCGGGGAGGGGCGGTGCCAGTGCTGCTGACCACCCTGCAGCAGGCAGGATTACCTCACTGCAGCAGGTTATGCAATCCAATCCGAAGGGCATGGTGCAGGGGTGAGAAGGCCTGGGCGAAGCAGTTTGCCTTTCCTCTGCACACAATGAGGGGATAATGATTTTTCAGCAGAGGATGACCTAATGAAATCTAAGTTTTGGGAAGGAAATTCCAGCAAAGATGTGACATGACTAGGGAGCTCAATGAGGAGGCTTCTGCAAGATCCACAGATCATCAAGAGACCGTGAGAGGGACTTGGAGCGGCAGGGAGGCCAGGAGGAGGGTACACTTTTTAGGGGCATAGGAAGGAGAGAATTGAGAGAACCAGTGAGGCAGCAGGAGGCGGGAAACAGGCACGGGGTGGGGGTGGGGGTCAGGGAGAGGGGGACTCCAAAGTGTTCAGCTTGTGGGACTAGGTGAAGAGAAAACTCTGTTTGGCCCCAGGAGTGCTAGCCAGGGGTGAAAGCTAGACGTTGGCTGTGTCCCCTCCATGCCACCTGCTTCCACTCCCTGGCCCCCGCCATGTGCAAATGACTACCCTTTAAGAGACCCCTTTACCATGTCCTGCCACAGGACTCTCTCCGGGCCCCTGTCACCCAGCGCCTGTCTTCAGCTCTCAAGTGACTGGAGCTCCTGTGCCCTGCAGAGGGCAGGGGAGGGGACTCAGAGACCAGGGCAGACGCGGTAAGCGTGGAGACTGAGCCACCTTACAACCCAATTCTCCTGCCCCTTCCAATGAGCTCTGAGGACCACTCAAGAGGCCTCAGCGAGGGGTAAAACGCACTGCTCCGGGATTAGCTTGAAATTCTATCCTGCTGCCCTAAAGCTTGAGGTAAGGTCCTTGTCCCTCACCCATGTAGACTACTTCCATCTGTCTGGGTTACAGGTGGCAGCTGCCCTTCTGCCTGGAGTTCTGTGTTAAGAAGGATTCTGAGGCAGCATTCAGGCCCAGCGGAAGTGCTGTAGTTAATGAGCGCTGCCCCAGGGGATCCTCGCTGCTTATTAACCAGGCCTGATAAAAAGCAGCCACTCCGGGGTCATCGTTAAGGACTCTTCCCGCACTCAGATCCTGGAAGTCCAGGATTTAAACATTACATTTCAAGGCACTGGCTGGAAGTACACCAAGTCCGAGGAGGAAGAGCTGCGTGTGGCTTTGAATCATCAGGGAAGGCTTTGGGAAGGAGGCGGCACCCTAGATAGTCCTCGACGTGGGGTGGGGGTGAGGAGCTGGAGGTGGGGAGACAGTTCTGTGCATGAAATGGGGCCAAGCATGGGCTGGAGGAAAGAGGAAGCCAGCGTGCTGGGAAGCTCTGTCTTTTGGGGGCAAAAAAAGATTTTAGATGTGAGGCTGGTCACATACAAAACTGAGAGCCAACATTTATTGAGAGCTTGCTCGGTGGTGAGCCATGGTGCAAAGATGATGGTCCCCCACAAAAATCTCATCCTGCCCCTGCAGCACACCCTCCGGTGGTCCTCTCACCAGCCTTCTCCTGCAGAAGTGGGCTCACGATCGGAGGTGGGAGTGATTTGCTCAGGGTCTCACCCAGCTGGTGGTAGTGGGATGGGGTCTGTAGCTCGGGCAACGTGGTTCTGAGGTTCGCAGGTGTCTCCCCAGCGCTGTTGCCTCCTATCCTCTCAGAAGCAGGGCAGGGAGGGAGCAGTGCTGTGGAGGCATCAACGCCAATTCTCCGAGGTCCAGAATTGGGCCGGGAGAGCTGCCTCCTGGGGAAGGAAGGTCTAGGAGGCAGATCACACAGACAAACTCCAGCCAAGAATGAGGCAACATGGACATAGGTCACAGTAATCCCTCGTGCCAGGGGTCCAAGCTCTTAGAGATTGTCCACAAGCCCCAACTCATCTGTGGGATTATGTCCCCGCACTGCAGATCAGGTGGGGGCTGGGGAGGATGGCCTTTCAGGGATTTGGGGCTCAGCGTGTGAGGGTAGAAATAGATCCTACCCCACTCTTAGCACCAGCCAGGAAACAGAAGGGAGCAGGCTGAACGGAGACCTCCAGGGCTGCAGCCTCGCTGGCTCCGCTCTGTCCCTGCCTGGCACCTGGTGGTGGGCTCGGGAACTTCTGTCCCTCCACCCTGGCTGGCTCCTTCCTTCTCCAGGCTCAGGAACAGCCCCAGCCTCTCCCCCCACGCTTGGCCTCTTAGCTCAAGGAGACCCAGGAACGTCTCCCTGTGTCTTGTTCACAGGCACCTGAGCAGAGCAGGGGACTTGTGCCTGCTTGTTCTCCCATCGGCTCACTCGCCCCTCCGCACAGCCACAACATCTTGGCTTGGAAATCTGGGACCCCCCAGCCCCTCTCACAGCCTGCCTCTCTGCCCACTGACCCTGGCTCTCTTTCTCAGCCGGGCTCCCTCTGTCTCAGGACCCCCTTGAAGTCCTTCCTCTGGTTTCTCCACCTGGCGTTAGAGGACCCTCTGCCGCATGGAACCTCCCCGCGCTGCAGAAGAGATGCATCTGCAGCCGCAGGCTGGAGGCTCCCACAAGCCACCTGCTCCTTCTACCTCCGCCCCCTCTCAGCTAAGCCCTCATGCGCACTGGCCAAGACACGCTGGTTGACTAACAGCTTGGTTTTGAAACTCTCTTTCCAGAACCTTCCTCCCAGGCCACTGAGCCAAAGTGGCCATCCTCACTGTCAAGAGATTCATCGTTGGAGCACAGCTGGGGCCGCCATCACCGGTGCCACCGCAGCATCCAGCAAGCATGGTGGAGGGACCCCGGAGTTCCTCAAGGCTGGAAAGGAGCCCAGCCTGCAGATCTGGCAAGTGAAGAAGTTCGACCTGTCACTGGTACCTCCCAATCGTTACAGAGACTTGACAGGTGACACTCATGTCCCTCTGGAGACCGTGCCGCTGAGGAACGGGAACCTGCGGTATGACCTCCGCCACTGGCTGGGCAGTGACCGCAGCCAGGACGAGCGTGGGGCAGCAGCTGTCCTCACTGTGCCCCTGGATGACTATCTGAACGGCTGAGCTGTGCCTCACAGACAAGAAAGGAGGCGTGGCAGCAGGACTCAGGCACGTGGTACCCAATGACGGGGTGGTGCAGACTCTTCCAGGTGAAGGGTGGCACGTGGTCTGTTCCACTGAGGTGCCTGTGTCCTGGGAGAGCTTCAACAGTGGCAGCTGCTTCATCCCCGGACCTGGACAACAATATAGATCAATGGTGAGGCTCCAATAAGCAACTGATGTGAGAGGCTGAAGGTCACACAGGTGCCCAAGGGCATCCGGAACAACTAGTGGAGTGGCCTGGCCCCAGTGCGCCTGTCTGAGGAGGGTGACAAGCCTCAGGAAATGCTCTAGGCGCTGGACTCTAAGTCAACTTGAGGGTGCCGATGACACAGCAAAGGAGGATGCAGCCCACTGCAGCTGGCCAAGCTCTACAAGGGCTCCAGAGATGTGGGCACCATGTCAGCATCTCATGGCTGATGAGAACCTCTTCACCCAGGGGGCCTCGAGGTCAGAGGACCACTTCATCCTGGACCATGGCAAACACGGGAAAACCTTTGTCCATTAAGGCAAGCAGGCCAACATGGAGGAGAGGAAGAACAGTCTCTGACTTCATCTCTAAAACAGACTACCCCAAACAGACCCAGCTCTCTGTCCTTCCTGAGGGTGGTGAGACCCCACTGTTCAAGCAGGTCTTCCAGAACTGGCAGGGCACAGTCCAGATGGATGACCCAGGCTTGCCCTAGCTCCCCAGCCAGCATGGCATGGATGATGATGGCACCGGCCAGAAATACATCTGGAGAGCTGAAGGTTCTAACAAAGGGCTGGTGGATCCTGCCACATATGGGCAGCTCTATGGTGGTGACAGCTATATCATCCTGTACAACTACCATCACGGCGACCATCAGGGACGGATCATCTATAACTGGTAGGTGCCCAATCCACCTAGGATGAGGTTTCTGTGTCTGCCATCCTAACTGCCCAGCTGGATGAGGAGCTGGGAGGTACCCCTGTTCAGAGTCATGTGGTTCAGGGCAAGGAGTCTGCCCAGCTCAAGAGCCTGTTTGGTGGGAAGCCCATGATCATCTATAAGGGTGGCACCTCCTGAGAGGGCAGTACCCACGCGTTCCAGGTCCGGAGCTGCAGCTCTGCATAATGCCTACAGCTGATGCACTGAACTCCCATGATGCCTTTGTCCTGAACACTGCCTCAGCCGCCCACCTACAGGGTGGGTACAGGAGCCAGCGAGGCAGACAAGACCAGAGCTCCGGAGCTGCTGCAGGTGCTGCAGGCCCACCCTATGCACGTGGCAGAAGGTGATGAGTCAGACAGCTTCTGGGAGGCCCTGGGTGGGAAGGCCACCTACCTCGCAACCTTACGGCTGAAGGACAAGAAGATGGACGCCCACGCTCCTCACCTCTTTGCCTGCTCCAAAGAGATCGGATGTTTTGTGATGGAAGAGGCCCCTGGCAAGTTCATGCAGGAAGACCTGGCCACTGATGATGTCATGCTCCTGGACACCTGGAACCAGGTCTTTGTTTGGAAAAGATTCTTAAGAAGAGGAAAAGATGGAAGACTTGACTTCTGCCAACCAGTATATGGAGACAGACCCAGCAAATCACAATAGGTGGACCCCCATCACCGTGGTCAAGCAAGGCTTTGAGCCTCTCTCTTTCATGGGCTGGATCCTCAGCTGAGATAACAACCGCTGGTCTGTAGACCCCTTGGACAGGGCCACTGCTGAGCTGGCATCCCTGTCACTGGCCTGTGCCTTCTAGAAATCTCCATCCCTCAAAGAGACTTTATAACAGTGCCACTCAGATATGTGTGTGTGTGCTTTTTACAGCAGCCAAAAACAGCCCTGCAAAACTTCAGGGTCCTAGCAAAACTCTCCTGTATCTGCACTTTTGGGAATAGAATTCAATAAAAGCTTTTTTTGAAGTGTGTTTAAAAAGAAAAGAAAAGAAAAGAAATGCATTCGTGTTTCCCAGCTTCATTTCTCAAGTGCAGCCATTCTTTCTAGTTCTGAGGGTAGCAGGGCTGGCCATGGCAACAGTGCTGTCCCGTAGGGCCACCCCTCAAAAAGAAGTCCTCTTGCCTCACTTTTTCCAAAGCTTACAGCCCCAGCTCCCAGCTTGAGGCACAAGATGGAACATGTCCTCCCAGCAAAGAGCAAAACCAGCTGACCCTTCAGCTGCCTCACAGCCCCATGGAAGGCCCGTGAGTTTCTATGGGCCATTGAGCTGTGCTTTTTCTTCCTAGTGGACCCAATGGCTGGGTCTCCTTGGCCAGGCTAGACATCAGCTCCCAAATCTCTGCCTCCTCTTTGAATATATCTCCCTCTGTGTACAGAGGCTCACGCACCGTCATTTCAGACCTTATCTGGAGCTGTCCCTGGCCGAACTCGTGTTGCAATAGGCAAATGGGCTCCAGTGTCAGAGCCAGAAATCCGATGCTCACCTGGTGATAGGAGGGCAGAGACAGGGCTACCAGCAGCATGCAGTAGGTAGGGGTACAGCCAGGGAATGGCAGCCATTCTGGGGATCACGTGCTGCCCAGGCCCACAGAGAGGCCGAAGTTTGCTGCTGCAGGGCCCAGATTCATTCACCATCCCCGGGTGATACTGGACTAACAGGAAAGAACAGGCATCCCAGAAGGCATTGTGGTATTCCCATGGGGCTCATGAAGGTAGCCTAAACCTTATCACAGGGACACTGTGGCCTTTAGCCCTCAAAGTGCTACTTCTTAAGGTGAGGGCATGTGCCCTGGTCCCAGGACTCGGAGGAGCTGGAAGAGGTAAGTGGGGCTGCAGAAAGAGCAGCAGCCATTCTGACCCCGTCATAGCCCTGTTGTTGCTGAAATAAAAGCCTGGTTACATAAAGCTCTGGCTGACTTGGTACAAGCTATGACTAAGAAACCTTTCCAGAGACAGTTGGTGGTCCTCCAGCCCGCGCTGGCTGCCCCCGCGAGCAGAGATTAAGGTGCTGACTCATCACGTACACAAACACTCCCCAACGCTCTTTCCCAAAACAGCACCCTCCCACCTGTCCACCCTCCCACCCAGGCTGGGAGACAAAAATGAATGCCCCAGAGAGCTTGCCAAGTTCTCAGCCAGGCTGAGACCAGCAAACACGAAATTCCCCATGGAATGGAGGCCAGATGCCCCACAGAAGCAAAGAATGCCCATTCAAAGGAAAACCACTACATGAGTCTACTGTGGTCACTGTATTACTTCTCAACTAGCTTAGACGATTTCTCTTCCCCTTGTCTCCCCAAAGGTCAAAGTTCTGTAATCATAAAGTATTAGAGCTTGAAGGAATCTGAAAAACCATCCTTCACCTTTGCTCTCCTTCCCTGTTTTCATCTATCATTCCATGCTTTTATTTTTAATTGTATTTATTAACTGATTTTAGAGAAAGAGGAAGGGAGGAAGAGAGAGAGAAACATAGATGTGCGAGAGAAACACTGACCAATTGCCTTGGATGCATGTTCCAACCAGCGATGGAATCCAAAAACCTAAGCATGTGCCCTGATTGGGACTTGAACCCACCATGTTCTGGTTCACGGAATGATGCTCCAACCGACTTAGCCATGTGGCCAGGACCCCATCTGTGCATTTACCTGTCTGTTCATCCATTAAATAGTTATGGAGTTCTTGCTGCTTTCTATGTACAGTCCAGACAATAGGGACCCAATAGTCTTTACTCTTGGAGCTTATCAAAGAAGTGTGTCATCCAACTTGGGGCGGAGGTGGGGGTGTTCATAGAGACTTGCTGTGAGAAGGGATTTCTCAGTTGAGTTATAAAATAAAAGGAAATTCCATTTTACTCCATAATGGGTCTGTTCAACAATGAAAATGGCCAAAGTAGCATTGGGCACATTACACAAAGAAGAACTACGTTAATACGTGCAAGTAGAGTTTGTCCTCTGGTAAAGAACATCACGTAAGGTACAAATGACTGGAATACACTAGGAAGCACCATCCAGGAGCCCTAGGGAGGGTTTCAGAGGGGTGAAGGGAGATACCCAGGTGAAAGATCAGAAAAGCTCCCTGGAAGAACTGATACTGGAGTTTATCTTGGGAATGGATAGAAAGAAGTTAGAGGTACAGATGAAGTGGGGAGGGCATGTCAAGGAAAAATAACAATATCAGCGAAGTTTAGGAGCCGATAATGGGCTCTGGCTGGGTGACACGAATGGTTGGAGCGCAGTCCTATACACGAAAAGGTTGCGGGTGGGGTCCCTAGGGGACACCTATGGGAAGCAACCCATTGATGTTTCTCTCACACGTGGATGCCTCTCTGTTCCTCTCTCCAAAATCAATGAAAACATATCCTCAGGTCAGGGGTTTGAAAAGAAATAGTTTTTTAGACAACCAATGACATCTAAGAGAATGAGAATATATCAGTTTGACTAAACACAGAGGTACAATTTACACATAGGTCGAAGTCTTACAATGAACTGGAAGATTCTTAAATTTAAAGTGAGACCTAGAGAGACCAACCAATTCTCTCAAGATCACAGCGTTAGTAAATAGAAATACCGGCCTAATGAATTCAACCTCAGTGCCCCTTCTGTAGGTACTAGGAACGCGCATTTCTCTGCCATGTTTCAGCCCCACTCTCTGGAGCCCGCTTTCCTTTATGTCCTCCAGGGGGCGCTCTGGCAGCAAAGCTGCCCCCAGGCTACCAAATCAGGTCTATCTGGTCTCTCACCTTCTTCTTCTTCTTCTTTTTTTTTTTTTTGGTAATATTTTATTTATTATTTCCAGGGGTAGATGAAGGGAGAGAGGCAGAGAGGGAGAGAAACATCAATGTATGGTTGCCTTTCACCTGCCTCCAGGTACAGACCTGGCTGGAGACCTGGCTTGCAACCTGGTTATATGCCCTGGCTGGGGAATCGAACCAGCGACCTTAGGGTTTGCAAGCCGGCGCCTTATCCACTGTGCCACCAGCCAGGGCTCTCTCCTTCAGTTTTAGGTGACATTATGTAAATACTGTTAAAAGAGGCTAGAAAAATAATTCTAATAGCCTGATTAAGGTCTCACCTTGGCGCTGGCCCAGCCCAGTTTGAAATACACGGAATTCCGACAACTAGTCTCCTTTCTTCTTCCTCACCTGTGCCCTTTAGTGCTAGCCCTTAATGGTTTCAGGTGCATGCCCAAGTCTGAGCTCACGTTCGCGTGGGTGTCTACTACTGCAAACTCTTAAAATACGGGGCTGCCAAATAGAGACACCTGCAATAATGTCGACAATAAAAACAAAGTTAAAGAAAGTACCCGAACACCGTATACAGAACTCCCCTTAAACAGTCAAGCCCAGAGCAAGAAAACAGCGTTCCAAGCCCGCATTTGGCGCTCAAGGGTCGGGTGGGTGGGGATCAGGAATCGTAGTAGTAAGAGCCGGCCACTAGGTGGTGCCGTGAGGCTGGCGAAAGGGTTTGCCCAGGGTGGCGGCGGGAACTCCCAGGAGGAGGGGGCCCGGCGAGGACCGCTTTCTGCAAAAACTGCCAGGGACCCGGCTTGGAGCGCGAGCCTGGAACGCGGCCGGGGACTCCCAGGGGCAGTTTGCGCGTCGCTCTTCTCTTCTCCTTTCATAAGCCATCTGGCACCAGGAGCAGGACCTGGAAGGGGGAGAAGGGGGTGGCGGATCACTGCGGCTGGATCTCGCTCTAACAAGCCACCCTCAGACGGCGCGGGGTGCGGGTGGGGGGGCGTGGGGAGCGGGGATCGCAGCAGTGCCAATTGCTGGGTGAAGGGCTAGAGTCGCCCTGAACTCGGGAGGAAGGGCCTGCGTGCGTGTGTGTCCTTGAGGTTTGAAAGGCTCGTGGGGCAGGGTCAAAGATGCTTTTTTTCTCTTAGTTCGATAAGCTTCTTGGAAACAACGTCATTTCTTGGAAGGAAGCTGAGCTCTGGATATTTGCTGCCGCCCTAGAATGGGACGTATTAAGGGAGAGGGTTTGGATGCTTCTGAGAAGTGCAGGAGAGCTTCCTTTCTGTTTTTCCTCCAGAATTCATCCTACCCAGAGACCACACAAATCAAAAATGTCTCCCACCTCAACACATGTCTCTTCTTCAATGGGCATTTCTACCAAGGTCATTTTTCCAGACACCCCTCAGAAACACATCTATGCTCCCACAGATGCACGCCTACGAGTCTCAGCCCCACCTCCACCGTCTCCATCTTTCCTCACAGGAGGTCAGAGTCACGTGCCTATCCGCCGCCTATACATTTCTTGGTGCAGAAAGACAGGTGTACGTCGGTGCACACGCATGCAGCACACGCACGCAACATGCGCATATGGCTGTGGACACAGCGTATGCAGCGACAGGAATAACGATTCCCATGCACGGCGAAGGCCAAACGCCCTTTGGCCTTGCCGTGGGAAGTTTGTTTCCATCCTGCACCCTCTGGTTCAGAGCTCAGCTGTCAGGTGCAGATGGAGGAGGAGGAGGAGGGAGACGGAGAGCTTGCTAGAGTCTGACTGCAACCTCTCCTCAGCCAGGAAAGCAAGAAATACAGAGGGAGCAAGGGGCCTTTGATGCGCACTTGGCTGTGAGGTTAGCAAAGGGTGAGGTAGACACACCCAGCCTCAGTAGGAGCCAGGGTGCGCCTCGGATCGGATCGTTGGCCTTGGCTTTGGCAGGTCAACCAAGGGTCAGTGTGTTTGCTGATGAAAAAAAAGAGAGAGAGAAGTTATACGTGTGAGGTCTCTGCGTGTGAAGTTGTATGTGGAAAAGAAGAGGGGAGAGCAAGGCAGGGTTGGGGAAAGCACAGAACCACTGGGGTGGAAACAGGCACCTGAGGACAAGTAAATTAGAAAACAGAAGTAAAGGAATAGAAACACGGACTGTTAATCTAGTTGGGAAAGGAGCTGAAGCTGGGAAGTGAGCAGAAAGAAATGGACCAGAGCAATAGAACTTAAAGACAGCGAATGAGGGGCTGAGCCCGGTCTGAGAGCTGCCAGCTGGGCCAGTCTGAGCTCCTTCTGAGCCTCATCTCCTCACACCTTGTCCCTCAGTCCTGACTGGCTGGAACTAAGAGGCATAAGGCTAATGCTTGCTGCTATAGTCCTGAACGCTTCCCACCCTTGCACAGGAAACACAACGGCTTTCAGCCTTCCGTATTAGGCCAGGAGGCCTCCCCCAGCCTCAGATCTGGGACCCAGGGCCACAGGCTGCAGGACAAGCTCCAGCAGGGGGCTGACTACTCACCCCAGGACACCAGGGGAGGGTGAAGTGGCTGGGAAAGCATCCTCCACCTCCTTGAAGAGAATGCCCACCATCTGCCTGTGAGCCACCTGCTTTTGCCTCTCCCAAAATGTGTTCGTGCCTGTTGTTTCATTGAAGTCATCCCAGAAAACCTGTGAGGGACAGGAGAATATATAATTCCCATGAAAAAAAAAATTTGAAAGCAAATGTGAGCGAATTGAAAGGATTTGTGCCCTGGCCAAGTAGTTCAGTTGCGTCGAGCATCGTCCCACTATACCAAGGTGTAGGATGAGGACTTGTGTGGAAGAAGGTGCCCCCAGGGGACACTGGCAGAGGTGAGCGGGAAGCAGGTCAGGGAGAAGAGAAGCCACGTAAGGGTGAATTTTCAGGGGAAGTCCCAAACTCATCCCGTTCTTCAGGGGTTTGAGTCCTTTGGGTTTGTCCCAACTGGATGCAAGGGAGTAAGAGGACGGCCTCCTACCCTCCACGCCCAAACCACCTCCCAACCGCACCCCACACCCCACACCCAGGGGCATTTCCTCCCGAGTGGTACAGTTCCCTGAGCACAGGAGAGTGTGCTCCCGCAGCCCCCAGGCTGTCCCTTCCACAGAGAGAAGAAAAGTGCACAGGAGCTCCGGGAGAAGCAGAGCAGCTGGGGCAGTGTCTGCCGCTGGCAGAAAACCAGCTGCCCTCTCACACACACCCCTTTGCTAAAAGGTGGTTAGATTTCTAAAATGTTTCTTCCCTGTGGCAGTTCATAGTTTAGAAGAAAGATAGCCCTGGCAGCCCTTGTTGCCGGCCTGCGAACCCAGGGGTTACTGGTTCGATCCCCAGCCAGAGCACATAACCAGGTTGCAAGCCAGGTCTCCAACCAGGTCCTTGGCTGGAGGCAGGTGAAAGGCAACCATACATTGATGTTTCTCTCCCTCTCTGTTTCTCTCCCTTCCTCTCTCTCTGGAAACAATAAATAAAATCTTAAAAAAAAAAAAAAAAAAAAAGTCAGGCCTTAGCTGGTGTGGCTCAGTGGATAGGCGCCAGCCTGTGAACCCAAGAGTTGCTGGTTCAGTTCCCAGTCAGGGCACATAACCAGGTTGCAAGCCAGGTCTCCAGCCAGGTCCCCAGCCAGGTCCCTAGCCAGGTCTGTAGCTGGAGGCAGGTGAAAGGCAACCACACATTGATGTCTCTCTCCCTCTCTCCCTTCCCGTCTCTCTAAAATATAATAAATAAATTCTTTAAAAAAAAAACAAAAAGACAGTTTCATTCTATACGCATAGGTACATAAAGAATGACATGATAACTCTGGCCAGATGGTTCGGTTGGTTGGAGTATTGACCCATACATACACCAAAAAGTGTATGCAAAAAGTTGCAGGTTCAGTTCCTGGTTGGGGCTTATGCCTAGACTGAGGGTTTGATCCCTGGTCAGTATTCTGATAAGAGACAACTGATCAATGTTTCTCTCTCCTCGCCTCTCTTTTCCTCTCTCTCTGTTTCTCTTTCTTTTTCTCTTTCCATCAGTGAAAACATATCCTTGGATAAAATTTAAAAAATAAAAACAATGACATGATAGATGCTACTTCAGAGATAGCCCGGTGGACAAAAACGGGTCACATACTAAACCTGACGAACTCAGGAGAGGCCAGCATGGTAGCCCTATAAACTCAAAGACCGAAGTAACCACACAGGATGGTTTGAGTATCAGAATTCCTTATTAACAGTGAGTCATGGTCTAAGCCTGTTGCTTCCTTGACAAAGTTCAATCTTTACTTAAAAGGAGCTTGTCTGCTATCTTTTGGCATCTAAGAAAACAGACCTTGGAGAAGCCAGAGACATTTCCTTTTGCAGCCACCTCAGGGCACAGCCATGTCACCAAAGCAGGAGACCCTGCTTTGTTATCTTGTTCTCCCCATGCCATCGCTGTGTGCTGTACATGTTCGTTATGAGCTGTTCTGTACCCACCAACGTAAAAGCAGGATGTGTTGCAGGGGTTTACTGTTTATCTGATGTCAGAGATTTCCCCTGGCTTTCTCCCACCCTCCTAATCTACCACCATAATGTATGAAGTAAGCTGTCAAACTGCTATTCTTGTCCCTGGCTGGTGAATCAGTGGATAGGCACCGCCTGCAAATCCAAAGGTCGCTGGTTCGATTCCCAGCCAGGGCACATAAGCAAATTACAAGCTAGGTCTCCAGCCAGGTCCATAGCTGGAGGTTGGTGAAAGGCAACCATATATTGATGTTTCTCTCCCTCTCTGCCTATCTCCCTTCCCCTCCTTCTGAAAATAATAAAATCTTAAAAAACAAAATAAAACAAGACAACTGCTATTCTTTGGAGCAGTTTTATAATGCACTGATATTTTGCTTCCCTGCAATTGTCAGTTTGGCTCAAATAAACTCATAAAAATTCTCTACAGGTTTGGACATTCCTTCCATTGACACCCAATATTTTGGAGCACAGAGTTAAGTGATTAATTATGCTGCTCAGGTGGTCAGGGGAGTATAAACTGGAGTTAACTGTTAGACTGCCTGCCACAGTTCTCATCTCCTATAGAATAAATTATGAATAAGTTATCCTAAAATTCAAAGTGTTTCCCTAGATATGCATTCACCTACTCTACTAATTTGCAAGTTATTTATTTCACGTCTACCCTTTTAAGAGTTACACTTAAGTGTTTGAACTAAATGTTTAAAAGTCTACAAATAATGTAAGACTTTGTCATCTTCCCCATGCTCTAAAATTTCCCCAACTCTAGTTTTTTAATATAGTATTGTTGTCAAGTATATTCTAAACCTCACAGAATAGGTTATTATTATGCCCACCTACTTACCACATTTTCTGCTAGTCATTGCTTCTTTTTATTGCATTGCCTTTTTGTGGATTTTGTTTTTTTCCTTTTTATTTTTTTTAATGCTTTCCTTTTAAAGCATCCATTGGTATTTCTTTCAATAAATTAACAGGAGATATACTCTCTCAAATGTTTTGCTCTAACTTTTTTTTTTTTAATTTTATTGTTATTGTATTACATCCATCCCCTTTTTGCTCCCCTCTGTCCCCCTCCCCACCCACCCATTCCCCCCAAAGTCAATCCCACCTGTTGTCCATGTCCATGGTTCCTTTATACTAGGTTCTTGTCTAAGCTGCTCCCCTTCTTTGCCTCTACCTCCTCCCTTCCCCCAACCCCGTTCCCTCTGACCAGTGAAGGCCTATTCCTTGTATTCATATACTTGGTTCTGTTTTGCTTGTTGTTAGTTTTGCTCATTATTGTCCCATCTAACATTTTTTTAAAGGTTCACTTTATTCTCATTTGGGAGAAAGAAAAGAAGGGGGAGAGAGAGAGAGAGAGAAAGAGAGAGAGAGGAGAAACATCAGTTGGCTGCCTCTGGTACCCAACCAGGGACCAAAACTGCAACCTAGGTAAATGCCCTGACTGAAGATCGACCTGACAACCTTTTGGTTACAGACAAGACTCCAACTAACTGAGCCACATCAGCCAGGGCTATTTTTTAAAGATTTATTTTATATGTTTTGCCCTTATTCTTGAGCCATAATTTAGCTGGGTATAGAATCCCAAACCAACTTTTTTCTTTCCTTCAGCACTTTGCAGTAATTATTCCATTTTTTCCAGCCTTTACCATTACTGCTGTTCTTTTATAAATAGTCTATCTTTTCAACCCACCAAACTTGGAGATTTTTCTTCTGGTTTTCAGTTCTGATATTTCACTCTGTTATGTCTAAGAATAACCAAATGAGCTAGTTCTTTAACCTGGGATATTGTGTTTGGGATAGCTTCTTTAACTAAGAATCCATGTATTAAAGAACACAAATTTTTCCTGACTGGTGTGGCTAGTTGGTTGGGTGCAGTCCTGCAAAGTGAAAGGTCGCCAGTTCGATTCCTAGTCAAGGGACGTGGCTGGTTTGCAGGTGGGGTCCCTGGTTGAGGTGCATAAAGAAGGCAACTAATCAATGTTTCTCTCCTCTTTCTCCCTCTCTTCTCCTCTCTCTAAAACTAAATGAATAAAACCTTTTGTAAAAAAAAGAAAACTGCAAATTTTAAAAATATATTTTATTTATTATTATTTTTTAAAATATTTTATTTCAATATTTTTAGAAAGAGGGGAAGGGAGAGAGGCAGAGAGGGAGAGAGACATCAATGTATGGTTGCTTTTCACCTGCCTCCAGCCACAGACCTGACTGGAGACCTGGTTTGCAACCTGGTTATGTGCCCTGGCTGGGGAATCGAACCTGCGACCTTTGGGTTTGCAGGCCGGCGCCTTATCCACTGTGCTACCAGCCAGGACTTTTATTTATTATTTTTAAAGAGAGGGGAAGGGAGACAGGCAGAGAGGGAGAGAGACATCCATGTATGGTTGCCTTTCACCTGTCTCCAGCTACGGACCTGGCTGGAGACCTGGCTTGCAATTTGGTTATGTGCCCTGGCTGGGAATCGAACCAGCGACCCTTTGGGTTTGCAAGTTGGCACCTTATTCACTGTGCCACCAGCCAGGGCTGCACATTTTTTAGTTTGAATATATCAAAAATTTTTAGTTGATTATATAATTTATTACATGGTTCATGAATTAGGCAGCATCCCATCTAGCAAATAGAGGAGTAGTTGTACAAAAAATACACAGTTTTTATACCAAGAAGGGAGGGGCAAGGAGGTTCTTTAGCAAAAGAAAAGAAAGGATGTTTCAGTCCAGATGTCTTTGCTGTTTAAAGGTCACATTCTTGGGAGAGGCTGAGCACTGCAGCAAACTTCCGGTCTGCTGGCTTGAGGGCAAATGACTGCATTTTGGGCCTGTTCTTTCTTTCCTTTAAACACACGTTGTTCATCAACTTTGGAAAATTCTGAGCCATCACCTCTTCAATTATTCCCTTGTCCTTGTTCTTATTTCATTCCTCTGCAACTCTTATTCTATACTGCTGCATGTCCCCTGCTATCTTTTCCATGTTTTAGGGTGCCGATTCTCTTATTTGTCATATACGCCAATTCTGCCGCATGGCAGGGTGCTAGTCATCTTCACCAGGGATTGTTTTATTCTATGGGACATGCGTGTTCTCAGGACATGCTAGGAAGACTTATGCATTTGCTTCTACTGGTTGCTAGGTGTCCCCAGTGTGAAAATAGGTTGTGCACTAATTTGGGGGCTTGGGGAGGTAGCGTAAGCTCACACCTATAGGACAATGTGACACAGGCCTGAAAGTTTGAGGTTCTTACAAGAGACTTTTCCCCTGAGAGATGAGGGCAGAAGCTGATGGATGGAGATTTTTCCTACCTGTCTTCTCCCGAGGGTCCTATGACCAGCTCCCTCCCACAGGTGTTAAACTACTGCCTATTCCTGGGACCCCCTCTGTTACCCAGCAAAGGGGAGCTGCCCAACAATTAGTGTTGAGAAAAACAGGTTTTTATTCACAATATTCCGATCTTGCAGGGGACAGGGAGCACTTTGGCTCAGAGCTCTGTTTTCCCACAAGACCCAGCACTTCTGTTGTTCCCCAAAAGACTGTAAGTCAAAACCAAACCCAATAGTTCCCCATCTCTTACCTGTCAGCTCTCTCCTTCAGGATCAGGGGTGTGTCGTCTTCAGCCTCTGTATAATAAGTAGTCTGGGAAAGCATGTGCCATGTTACACTGGATCATAGTGAAGTCCAGGAAAGGCACAAGTCCTAAGAGAGTGTCCTCTCCACATGTCCTTAGTTCCAAGAGTGCAGATAGAGTCCAGGTCTGCAAGGCAGAGTCCTTGGTGGCTTCAGAGTCAGCTGGAGGGAGCACGATCAAAAGAGTAGCAGGCCTGCTTTCTCACTAGCCCAGACTGCCTGGCTGGTTCCGGACTGCAGACGGCATGGCTGCTTCTTCTCAGGTGGCTGCTTCGATCTGCTATTCCCTCATGCTTCTCTAACGTGCTCCTTCCATTGTGCTTTTCCTCCTGGTGGCTGGCGTGGCCTTCTTTCACACCAGACTTCATGGCAGACAGCGGGGTCCTTTTTCATCCTTAATAAACAACAGGGCCCCCCTACATCCTTCAAAAGACCTCCCTTCCCCATGGCTGGCTCCTTCCTCTGGCTCCTTTCCTTAGGGCTCTGCTATCCCCTTGTCATTAATAAGCAAAAAGATCTTAAATAGTACCACCTGCCCTTTCACGCCCTAGTTACCAGCCTGCCATGGACACGCAAAGTACCTTAAAAGTGGTATTATTTTCTTCCCCTACCCCCGAAGCCACGGCTGTGGGGACTTTGTGGATCCCAAAAGGATGGCTAACACCACCCTCTTCTCTTCACATTACCACGGCTCCAGTTTGCAAGCCTGCTATTTTGGCTTTAAGTTTCTTCCTTGTTTCTGTCACTTGGGGATTTCTTCCTTATTTCAAGCCCAATCTGCATTTCATTTTTCTCTTATGCCTGAGTCAGAATTTTCCTGTGGGGTGCTGTAGAGTAGTGGCTATCCACATGAGCTCATTCTGTGAGTTGCTTCACCCCAAAGGTATAATTATTTTTACCCCTGTTCATCCCACAGGATTGTGAGCTCCTTGAAGATAGAAACGGTGCCCACATTATTTCTGGTCCCTTGCTCAGTGCCGACAAACACAATATAATGCTGACTGGATGATCATGTAAATGATGGTGATTATCAAAATGTATACAGTTATTTCTGCATCTCTAGAAAGACAACTTTCTCAATCGTTCTAGGCACAAAGGTAGTCTTTTATTCTGAGAAACTGTTATAGGAGATTCTGTAACACATGTCACTATAACACCTATGCGAGTGTAGTTTTCTTAACGTTCTAACACATTCATTGAGCGATCACTGTGTAGCCTTGGACCCCAAGAAGAAAGACTCACTTGATGAGAACCCTGAGGAGAAAGCTATCTGCAGTGATGGACTCCCTATGGACTCCCCATGGTCTACCCATGGTCCAGACTTTATGAACAGTCTGAGAAGAACCTCACACTGAACACTCACTGTGGCTTCTTACACTCACACAATTCCCTGCTCTTTTATGCCATCTGAGTCAACCAGTGCAGGTAAGCCTGATTTCGCCTTTCTACCAGGGGACTGAGACCTGCTGTGTCCAATCAGAGCCACACCATTGTCTCTGGCGAGATAGCTCCATTGGTTAGAGTGTTGTCAGCTAGGCCAAGGTTTCGGGTTCGATCCCTGGTCGAACCGGGGCACCGTTCGTTGGTTTAGGGCACCTAAAGAAGCCACCGATGAATACACAAATAAGTGGAACAAGAAATCAATGTTTCTCTCTCTCATATCGATAAGTAAAATTAACTTTTAAAAATAGAACTACGGAAATTGTATCCTTGTCTGCCTCTATACAAACCAATCAGAATTTCATGATTTGGGCCCATCAGAACCGCACAATTTACAAACCTTTCACCATGAAAGATGGCCTCCTTTTTGTCTTGAATACAATTGCGGTTGCTACCTAAAGCTGTTTCTCCTGGGCCGCAGCTCCTTTTGCACAGGTAAAGGCTTTCTATTCTTTATGAAGATTAGTTTTGGCCTACATGAAAGAACAAATGTAGAAGAACATTTGTAGAGGAATACAGTTGCTCAGCCAAGACCCACACTCAGGTCTTTCTGTGGCAGGAGGTGACATGCTGGGCCTACCTGTCACATGGTGGGCCTACCTGTCACATGGTACAGCGGAAACTATTGTGTTGGCCGTGATTTCATTCATGGAGAGGACTGCTTGTTTGGAAGAAAATGTTGAATAGGCCTGTGCAGGAGCACAGCTACGTCTCCAGGGAACTAGAAAAGGAAGATGCTGCTCTGAGTCAGGCAAGGGGAGCGTTTTTGTAGTGGAGCCAGAGGGAGAGACAGAGGGAGGGAAGAGGAGGATTAGAGAATGTGAGAGGGCAAAAGCCACCAGTGAGGTGCACTTCATGACATCACCAGAGTGGAACAACCCTGCCGCACCTGTGTGCCATGGAGTTAAAAAGGAAAACCGTTTTGACAAAATGATAATGAAAGAATGAAACATCCATAATCATGTTGTGATATTTCACAAAACTTTCCCCAGAAACTGATAGATAAAGTTCATATCAAAGACGTGAAACAGAACCCACAGATTGTTCAGTTATGGGGGGCTGGTCCGTCTGCCACCAAAGGAACGACTCTTAATAACGGAGTTGATGAAAAGGAATTTGTTTATTGAAAGGCTACATGGATTTAGATTAAAGGTAGAATTCAGCCGTAAAGTCCCGCTTTCTTTAAAACACCCCAAATCACCCAGGCCTGCCAAAGCAGGTCAGTGTTAGAACAGGGAAGTCAGAGGTACCATCTTTTTCTAGGAAAGTAGAAGTTCACAACTCAGCATTTCCCAGTCACAGTTCCATGTTCCTGGTAGCTCCATTCATCATGCCTGGTCGGGGGGTCCTGGGTGCATTTTTTGGCTCTTAATTCAGAATCTCTTCCAAACCACAAGCTCTCTGCCTCCCTCTATCCCAGTTCTCTTCCTAACACTGCACAAACTACATGCTCTGCGGTCTTATTTTTAAATCCCCAACCACGGCCTTTTACACAGTGGGCATGGTGACTAGTTCTGGCCACTCGCCGAAACTCTTCTGGCCCTGTAAGCTTTTCTGTCACTAGTCTATGGTTAAACCCCTCCTATTTTATTGGCGCATAAAAGACAACAGCTCTGTTCCATTGAGTCCCATCCCCCATTCCCCAAACCACAGGCTTTTGGGATGGCTTTCTTCTACCCTAGAACAGAAGCACAAAAAATATACTTAACTAATGGATATTTATTTAGAGTTCTACCTCCAATCATCAGAGAATAAACTTCTATTTGATGAATGGCCAGGTAGAACTCATAGAAGAATTTAGAAAGTACTTGGAAGAGAGTGCCAATGAGGACGATGTATATTCCATTGGGTGCAGCCAATGGAGTATTTAGAAAAGAAAGGAATTATAGTCTTGCGGGCATATACTAGAAAAGAAGGAAAGCTGAAAACAGTGTTAAACTCTAGAAATCTGAAAAATATGCCGTTGCAATACAATGGGATAGAGTGTAACATAGGTATACCTATAATACAGTGTTGAATGGAAGGACTGAGGAGGGTCGCTAAATCATCTCAGAAGGAACACGGGGGTCCAAAAATTCTCCCATGAGGAGGACATGATAGGAGAGTTGTCAGTGGCCCCCATGGGACCTGTTAAAATTAGAAAACTGACTGGGCTCAAGGGTGGGGGGAAGTACAGGCAAAGGGGACCACACAGATAACTTTAGGGGGACTGAAAGAGCATGGCAGGTTTTAAGAAGTTCAAATACTGCCCTGGCTGGTAGCACAGTGATTAAGGCGCCGGCCTGCGAACCCAAAGGTCGCAGGTTCGATTCCCCAGCCAGGGCACATAACCAGGTTGTAAACCAGGTCTCCAGTCAGGTCTGTGGCTGGAGGCAGGTGAAACGCAACCATACATTGATGTCTCTCTCCCTCTCTGCCTCTCTCCCTTCCCCTCCTTCTAAAAATAAAATAAAATCTTTAAAAAAAAAAAAAAAAAAAAGAAGTTCAAATAATTTAGTGTAACTAAATTCACCGTCAGGTAATAAATGTCATGTTACGTTGCGATGCTTATGACCAAAAGGTTTGTGTTTTCTTCATCCATGACTTATTCTGTCATAATAGGGAATTGAACTGTATTCTAAAGGTAATACTGAGCCACTTGAGAATTTTAAGCAGAACAGCATAAGCTGATGTTAGTCCTGCAGGGCCCAGGAGTCTGACATTCATTCCACAGACACTGACGGTGCACCTACTATTATTCTCTACCCTGTACTGCTTCCAATTTTGAAAAAAAAAAAAGGTCTAGATGCCAAAGATATATGCAGGTTCCTGGAAACCAAGTTAACAATCCCGGTGAACAAATGATAGAGCTTGTCCTAAGCTGGTGGCAGTGGGGCGGCCACCCCCTGGGGCGCACAGGGAATATATTCAGTGCTCAATGGAGCCCCCTTGTCCCCGGTTCCTTCTGGGGTCCTTCCTGGGCAGGAGATAGTGGCAAGTCTTAGGCATATAAGACCTGAGTTCTGGGAATCCCAGTGTAACTTTAGCAAACCTTACCAAATCTGCTACCTCCTCAGTCACTGCTGATGATAGTGACCACTGTGTCCTTCAAAGATGTCTTGGTCTGCTGGCCAGGCCTGTGTCCTTCAAGGATATGGTAGCCTGCCCGTGAGAACCTGGTAACTCCCCTCTTGTAGGGAACCTCTCTGTTCTCAGAGCCAACTCCCCCAAAGCCATCAACAGAGACTCTTTTTATCTCCTTTAAAAACCCTGCCTTTCTCCTGTTCACTGCTGACACTTTCCTGCCTTCCTGGTCTCTGCCCACTTGTGCAGCTGGCTAAATAAATCTTTTAAACTCATGGCCTGTTCCCTTGTCGTTTCTTCTCTCCCTCTCACTGGACCTGGGTACCCTGGACAGCCAGAGGATAATAACTGGCCAGAAAACAAAAGATAGCCTGGGAAATGCTTGGGACAAGGCCAGAGTCAGGGTGTGAAGGGTGGAGAGTGGTGAAGGGATTCAAGGATTGAGTGACCATCCCTGAGGGGTGGGTCTGCTGAGCTCTGAAAATCAGACCTCACCCTGAAGGACCAAACACACCCATTCCTCCCAACCCTAAACTTTGTCGGAACACATTCCACGAATTAAAGGGAAATTGCAGTCTTATCTAGAGTGTGATCCAATTGCTTAAGCGGCACAATATTGAATAATCTCTAGGGGGTAAACTCTCCTTGGGTTCGGCATCTGGGAAATGGAATCAAATGGCCCTATTTCCAGTCCTGGAGCAGGATAGCCAGCCTCCCCATGGCAGCCTGCAACACCAGCCTCCAGGGCCGTAAAGGAGTGAGAGGGGTACTTGTTGCCACAGCAATCCACCAGCCCGTAACCCTCAGGAAGAGCTCCCCAAAGCCTGCATCCAGCAGGGCCTTGAACCATGAGGGCCTCTGAGAGAGGGGCAACAGTAAAATTTGTCTGAGGAGAAAATGACCTCTGAATAGAGGATCGGGGTGAAAATATCTCCAATCTGCAAACAAAGGAGCTGTGTTGCTGTTGAAGTGAAACTCTTTCACAGGATTGAGAAAAAAACGCGTGTCACCGGCCCACGCTTGGGAGACTGTGGGGTGGCGAGATTTATTTGGGTGGAAAGTACCCCTGGGCCCCCATCTCCGTCCATCCTGCCATGGAAAAAGGCTGACTGTGTCTTCCAGAAAGCCAAAACAAAGACCAGTGTCAGAGTTTGTGTGCCATACTAAAGCTTGGTTCAGGCCAGCCTTGGTCACGTTCCGGGGAGCAGGTGCTCCTGGCTGCAACCCGTTGCTGTGCCGTGGGGTCCAGCCTCCCCGCTGGAGCCTGTGTGTAGAAGCCATTGGCCACGTGGCTGTGAGGGCCACATGGTGACGGAGAAAGAAGGTGCAAGCACATGGGGTGAGTGTGGGTCACGAGAAAGAGAGCTCTTCTCGGTGCCCTGGGGCTTGGAAAGGACCGGGACCTTTTTCAAAACAGCCAATCCACTTCCCAAGCTTTCTAGGCTTTGGACCAGTCCAACTTCTAGGCAGTCGGTCCTTTTCCCGGCTTAGACTAAAGGGCCTCTGTGGTGAAGCATCTCTCCCTGCACCATTTTGATTTCTTCTTCTTTTTTTAAATTTAAGATTTTACTTATTATTTGTAGAGAGAGGGGAAGGGAGAGAGGCAAGGAGGAAGAGAAACATCAGTGTATGGTTGCTTTTTACCTGCCTCCAGCTGAAGACCTGACTTGCAACCTGGTTATGTGCCTTGGCTGGGAATTGAACCAGCAACCGTTGGGTTCACAGGCCGGCACCTATCCACTGAGCCACCAGCCAGGTCTCCATTTTGGCTTCTATTGAGATTATACTTACCTCTCCCAGCTCCTCCCAACAGCCTGGTACTGGGTGGGCAGTTAATCCTTGGTGGGAATGCTGTAATGCCCTGGAGTGTGTGAAGCTGTAGTTCCCTGGTTGATTATTGTCAACAATGTCCAATTCCCTTTGCTTCCCTCTTTATTAATAATTAGCTGTCACCCTGGGTGGTGTGGCTCAGTGGATTGAGCACCAGCCTGTGAACTAAATGGTCATTGGTGTAATTCCTGGTCAGGGCACATGCCTGGGTCATGGGCCAGGTTCCCAGCTGGGGGCATGTGAGAGACGACCACACATGGATGTTTCTGTCCCACTCCTGCTCCCTCCCTTCTCCTCTCTCTGAAAATAAATAAATAAATAAAATCTTTTAAAAATATTGAAAACAAATAATTAACTATCTACAGGGACAGAGTGTCTTGCAGGCACCCAGCTGGAGCCTTACAGTGAGGCAGGCACCTCTCTGTCTAAGGTTAGGGATCCCCCCACCTGCCCCCATCTGCCATCTGCTCATCTATGGCCTCACTGAGCAGCAGTTTCTTCTGGGCTTGGCTTTAAGATAGTTCAGGTAGCATGTGTGTCCTGATGCACCGGTGAGGAAAAGTTTCTCACTTTCTCCCCAGGCCAGTGGAAATATTCATCAGGTCAGGTAGAGGGAAAACAAACGAAAAGAACCTGGTCTGTTTTATTTCACCACAGGAGTCCTTCCGAAGGGGCATGTGTAGTGTTGTTGACTAGTTGTCCCGGACACCTTCTCCCTGGTGTCTGCAAGACACTCAGCCAAGCTCTGCTCCTCCTCTTCCTCAGAGGCAGAATTGCAGCAGACACCCTGACAGGGGACTCGGGGACTCATGATTCCCAGGGCCTCACCCTATGTCAGGTCCCACCGTGGGCACTGCACTGTCCATCCATAGTCATGGCTGTGTGTGTGTGTGTGTGTGTGTGTTTTTAAAAGATTTTATTAATTATTTTCATAGAGAGGGGAAGGGAGAGAGGCAGAGAGGGAGAGAAATATCAGTGTATGGTTACCTTTCACCTGCCTCCAGCCACAGACCTGACTGGAGACCTGGCTTGCAACCTGGTTATGTGCCCTGGCTGGAAATCGAACCAGTGACCTTTGGGTTTTCAGGCTGACACTTACCCACTGAGCCACTAGCCAGGGCTCGCTGTGTTGGGTTTTGATGA
Source organism: Noctilio leporinus (assembly GCA_004026585.1). Classification (NCBI taxonomy): domain Eukaryota; kingdom Metazoa; phylum Chordata; class Mammalia; order Chiroptera; family Noctilionidae; genus Noctilio; species Noctilio leporinus. The sequence continues at coordinate 202,262 of PVIW01000443.1, read as the reverse complement.
GCTGCTGAGAAAAGAGACCCTGGCTGACAAGGAGGCAAAGAGGGAACCCTTAACTTCACCTCTGGCAGAGCTGAGTGGTTCTTTCTCTCACCTATGGCCTGCATAATATGCTTTCGCACACATGCACAAAATCAAGGGCATGAACCCCACCCTGCTTTTGCTGACATATCAAAGGTCTGCTAAATTGCTTATTTCTAAGACCTTTCTCTAGGACAGTGGTCCCCAACCTTTTTTTGCACCAGGGACCAGTTTCATGGAAGATAATTTTTCCATGGACCGGGGTGGGTATGGGAGGCTGGGTTCAGGATGATTCAAGAACATTACATTTATTGTGCACTTTATTTCCATTATTACTACATTGTAATATATAATGAAATAATTATACAACTCACCATAATGCAGACTCAGTGGGAGCTCATGGCTTACATCCCTGCAACTAGACGGTCCCATCTGGGGGTGATGGGAGACAGTGACACCTGAAATGTGTTGCTTACGTCCAGTTGACTCCCTAATCTTGTTTTGGTTGCAGTCACTGGAGGAAACCTGCTTCACAAAGATGGGACATTGGAAATGGAAGCAGGCTTTTCAGTGCTTTTGTGGCAATCTCAGCTATTCCACCTTGATTTTATTTATTTATTTGCCTGCAACAATCGTTTATATTTTAATTTTTTCCCCTTAAGGCTACTGAAAAATCTGCACACAGACAAGCCAATTATTTTTCATAATAGAAATACCCCCCTCCACATAGCCAAGGTCTCCATCAGATTCCATAGTGAGCATATGGTATGCAGTCTACTCCACATTTTCTTGTGAGTCTGTGGGTTATGATCAATTCTTTCTGGAAATGTTAGCTTCCCCCAAACTGCCTCCTTAATCAAGAACAGCAGGAGCTTGAATAGGCCCTGAGGAGGAACGCTTTTATGGGATGACTCTGGCGCCAGAGAATCTCCTCAGCCAGTGGCTCTCCCTCCTTTCACGCTGTGAGGGTTGACTTCAGGTGTAGAATGGCATAGCAAAAGAACAGAAGTCATAGTCATAGTCATATTACAACTTCAGAAGTACTGACCTTCTCATCCTAGGGGTCCTGGAAGGAAAAGTGAAAGAGCAAGAAATTGGAAACTTATTTTAAAAAGAATGAAAGAATACTCCCCTAACTTGGTGAGGAAAATATACATACAAGCCCAGGAAGCACAAAGAGTCCCAGTCAAGATGGACCCAAAGAGGCCCACTCTAAGACACATCACAATTAAACTGCCAAGGATTGAAGACAAAGAGAGAACCTTATAAGCAACAAGAGGAAAGCAGTTAGTTACCTAGAAGGTATAAGACAGTCAAAGGAATTTCAGAAGAATCTAGCAGGGTACAAGAGATTGGCAAGAAATATTCAAAGTGATGAAAAGCAAAAACCTGCAACCAAGATTACTCTATCCAGCAAATTCACTTAGAATTGAAGGGCAGAAAAGTGCTTTCCAGACAAGAAAAAGCTAAAGGAGTTCATCATCACCAAACTATTATTATACAATATGTTTAAGGGTCTTCTTTAAGAAGAAGACCAAAATATAAACCAAAAAATGGCAATAAATACATGTCTATCAACAATTGAGTCTAAAATACAAACTAAACAAGCAGAATAGAAAGAGAATCATAGAAAAGATAATGTTTTGATGACAGCCTGATAGGAGGGATGTTGGGTGGATGGGTTAAAAAGGCAAAGGGATTAAGGAGTGCAAATTGGTAGTTACAGAATAGCCATGAGGATATAAAATACAGCATAGAGAATAAAGTAGCCAAGAACATTTATGCAGGACCCATGGGCATGGATAATGGTGTGGGGATTGCCTGAGAAGGTGGGGTTTCTTGGTGGAAAGGGACAAAGGGGAACAATTTGAGATAACTGTAACAGCATAAGCAATATAATATAATTAAAATAAATGAAAACTATACTTAGTGACTGAATAAAAAGACTCATAAAGAAGATTATATAATGATGGCATTTGAAACATGAATTTGGCAACAAACTCAATTTACTTTATGTTTCTTGATATTTGTGCATATTATAAATTAAAATTTTAATATATATAGCCATGGCTGGTGTGTATCAGTGGATTGAGCACCGACCTGTGAACCAAAGGATCACCAGTTCAATTCCCAGTCAGGGCACTTGGCTGAGTTGCAGGCCAGGTCCCCCATTGGGGGCATGCAAGAGGCAACCACACAATGATGTTTCTCTTCCTTCTTTCTGCCTCCCTTCTCCTCTCTCTAAAAATAAATTAATTAATCTTAAGAATATATATAATTTAGTATATGTAAATTATATACACATTGTTCTACTTTCTAAAAACTAAAAACACCAAAATGAATTTATGGCAGCTATATGGCAAATTGTATTCCTTCAGTTATACATTCAAATATATCAGTGTTTGGAAATTAACATATTTTACTAATTACTGTATTTAAATTCTGTTTTTACACTTATTTCTTGGAACATTAGAGATGTACATTCGATATCAGATATAATACAAGTGATTTGAAAATTTTCCAGGGTGCTATATGACACTAAAAACTATCTGCATCCTTTGGTCCAATTTCCAGATCATTTTATCATTCTCTTCATCTTGTCTGCTTGCTCTCATAAGATTCTGTTGCATTCTCTCTCCTAGCCTTATCACTTTCCAATATTCAGAAATCAGCTAACTAAAATGGTCCTTTCAGTTAGGCAAATAATTAGGCTGGTTTTCTGCCGAAGGAACTACTAAGTATATCATCAACTTTGATCTACCATAGAAACAAATTATGCTTGTTTCAGAAATATGCCTCTTTTATGTACTGTAAAATGCACGTGTTGGTTATATTTTATATTGATTTCAGAGCTTTTTTCATTTGTTCAGATTTGGAATTGGGGCCTCAAAAATGGTTCAGGCAATAATGCTTTCAAGATAATTGGGCTGCATCCTTATTTGTAAAATGAGAAACACTTCATTTTACAATTTTTAATTGAGTGTTCCTTCTTTGATTTGTAATGATGTATTCATTCTATAGTTATGGAAATTCACCCCACCTTATTCTTGAACACCCATTCGGTGAATTGAAATGGATTCTAAGGGCCCAGGTCCTGGGCATCCCTGTATCCATTGTAAACGGACTTCAGCTTCCTTTGTTACTATGGTGATGGCTCGGCCGGCCTGCTGGTTGCTATGGTAACAAGGGGCGGGTAGCAGGCTCCCGGCCGGCTGGGCGCATGCGCGCGGGGAAGCCTCGCTGCGCCGCACACCCGTGGCCCCTGAGGTTCCAAAGACATGGCGCTGAGGCTGCGGCGGCGGGGTTTCCAGCTCTGCGTCCGGCTGCCCGACTTCTTCCTGATGCTGCTTTTCCGGGGTGAGTGTGAGTTTCCGCCTTTGGAAGAGAGGGGTCTGGGGGCGGTGGGGACGGAGAGGGCCGGAAGCGGCTGGATTCCGTCCAGGCGGGAATAGCGGTCCCAGCGCCCGGGGCTCCGGGGCTCCGGGGCTCCGGGACGCCCGAGGGCTCGTGTCCGGGGAGAGGACCCGGGTCCGGGCCTGGAGGCGGGGTCCGGGTGGGCGCGCGCGGGGCGCGGGACCCGTGGGAGGCCGGTGGGGGCCCAGCGCGGGTCCCGGGCTGCTCGCTGCGGGCGGTGGACTCGACCCGGGCTGTGGGCACGGCCTCGGGGAAGACAGTGGACGCTTGGACGTGGGCGCGGGAACTTGCTAGAAGACACTGGAGCCAGCGGCGTGCCTGGAAGTGGATCGTGAGCAGCTTTCTGAAGGGTCAGCGATGCGTTATTCCGTCGCCAGTCTGCCTTCTTAGTCACGCTCTCTGGGGATCGCTTGTCCCTTGCGTTAAACAAAGGGACTCAATTTAGCAAACCCAACTTTCCTTTCGTGTACATACGACGCTACAGATCTCAGTCAAGTACTTTTTGTTGGTCTCCAGTTCGACCAGGAGACCCCGCAGCCGCTTACTGTGAAATAGCATCTGAGCCGTTTGGGTCAGGACACAACGATAAACTTGGGAGTTTTGATTTGTCTTTTTCACTGTTTGAAATTACCATTAGATTTGTGTATCCCCAGACGATTGGACAGAAGGACTGAAATAGCTGCTGATAGCACATAACTGTTTACTAGGCACTTGAAGTTGGTACCTTATGTAGTCTTTGCAGCAACTTTGTGAGGTGGGTTTTACTAACCCATTTTCACATAAGAAAACAACGACCTAAGTCAAGTCTCTTTTCAAAGGCTGCATCCCAAGTGTGTAGTGAAGACCCAAAGCAAGGTACCACACTTTTTCTTTCCTGATGGCTGTTCTAGGTCATTTTATTGTTTGGTTTGTTCGCCCTTGCTATCCCATGATGTTTTCCAGAATATACAAATTAAAACATGAAGTGGTTGTGTGGGAGTGGGGGTGGAAGGACCAGGAGAACAAAGCACTCCTGTGTGTGACAGCCACTCCCGTGGAGTATCCCCGGGGGTGGCAGTCAAAAGTGATGCTTTGGGACAGAAGTTGTGAAAACAGCTCTAGGGCGAATGGTAAGTTTCAGGCTGTACATGTTGACCATATACTTTGCCTGAAAGTGATTTCCAGAAACATATGTGGCTGAGTGAAATAAGTGGCCAAGGCTAGCCAGGGGACAAGGGTGTCAGGAATGTCCAGCCCCCAGCTTTGTTGGTCACAATGACACTGTCCTATTCAGAGACGGGAACAAGTCCCTATTGTTGCAGAGGTCTATTCACATGAAAGTGTGCAGTTTTTATTTCAGGAACATTTGGCAATTTATTTCAGGAATGAGTTTCTATTGTGTTTGGTGGTTTGTTCATAAGACGGGAAGATGCAAAGAACTTCACATACCCAAAACCTCTTACAGCCTTCCTGGAGGAGCCTGTCTTGTGGCTTCTTGATATTAAGGGCTGAGGTTTACCTGGAGAGCACTGGAGAAAGAATGAAATTTTGCAGAATAGGACCAATCAGAAGCGACAGAGTTATCTTTTTCTTTTTCTTTTTTTTTTTTAGCAGGGAGCTCTTTTTTGATTATTTTGTTTAGACTCTAAATATACTTGTAGTAGCTTGGAACTTTATTTATTTTTAAAAAGATTTTTATTATTTTTAGAGAGAGGGGCAGAGAGGGAGAGAGACATCAATGTATGATTGCCTTTCACTTGCCTTCAGCTAGGGACTTGGCTGGAGACCTGGCTTGCAACCTGGTTATGTGCCCTGGTTGGGAATCAAACCAGAGACCTTTGGGTTTGCAGGCCTTATCCACTGTGCCACCAGCCAGGTGTCTGAAACTTTATTTTTCATCAGGTCATGAAAGCTGTGTCTTTTATTTTTATGATACTCTTTTTTTTTTTTTTTTAAGGATTTTAAATTCATTTTTATTTTGTTTATTTTTTAAAAAAGATTTTATTTAAAGAGAGGAGAAAGGAGGCAGAGAAACATCAATGTGAGAGAGAAACATCAAACGGTTGCCTCTAGTATGCACCTCAAGTGGGGAACTGAACCCACACTCCAGGCATGTGCCTTGACTGAAGTCCATCTGGTGATCTCTCACTTTGTGGGACAACACCCAGCCAACTGAGCCACATGGTCAAGGCATGATTCCTCTAATTGCTGTTGCTTTTCAGTATTCTCACTTAACAAATGTTTTAAGAATTTAATAAGTATTCATTTAATATTAATTGCTCTAAGTGGTTGTTACTATCTTTCCCATTTTGTAGATGAAGAAGCAAGTACAGAGAGATTCAGTAATTTACTAAGGGTGATTTAATATGGAAATCTTCAACTATTTGTGTTAATCCATTTTTCAGGTATTTGTATTATTCCGTTTGGCAGTGGAGTTCTTATTATGGATCAGTTTACCAAACTATCAAATATTCAAAGCTACTATGTAGTTTGTATCTAAAATATTCTTTTGTTGAATTGGTGATAGGTGCAGTTCAGGTTTACGAATGTTATATGCCATGTCATTTAAAATTTTAAAATACGTATTTTGTTTATTTAATTATTTAATTGGTTGATTTTTAGAGAGACGGGAAGGGAGGTAGAAAGAGAAAGAGAGAAACATCAATGTATGGTTTTGTCTCTTGCATGTCTCCAACTGGGGACCTGGCTTGCAATCTAGGCATGTGCCCTGACTAGGAATCAAACCAGAGACGCTTTGGTTGGCAGGCCCTAGTTCAATCCACTCAGCCACGCCAGCCAGGGCTGCCACGTCACTTTTAAATGATTCTTACTCTTGGATTTCCGAAGCTTTTGATGTCCTGGAGAAAAATGCTTCATTTACAGTTAAAACAGCAAGTAACAGTTTGTGTTCTTGGGATAATACAGTGTGCTAAAGTGTAACAAAATCTGAAGATCAAAATTTCCGGGACATTTTATGAAAAAAATAATTGTCAGTTTTCTATTTGCATTGGTTTGGACTTGTGAAACATTAAAAAAAAAAAGCCTGTTCTTTTATGTTGTTTTAATTCTTTTAAATTATCTAATAGATATTGTCATGTTTGGAACGTATGCCTGTTTTCTGAGGAACAAGGAACACCTGCCTAAAGCATGCCAGGCTTTCTAAGTCAGCTGTCCACTCCCAGACACTTGCTGATAGGCATTTGTTCTTCAGCACATCAGCGGGGAGACTGAAGGGCCAGCTATCAGAGAAACATTAAGCCATAAGAAATGGCAGTATTACATCCTAATAGAATTATCATACACACCACTTCTAAGCTCTCTGCCACTTACTCTTAAGGCAGCCCAACGGGCCAGGCAGAAGTCAGTTCTTTTGAAGGAAACTATTTGTATTAAGCACATTTTCTGAAATCACCAAGTAATGTAACTGAAGAAGCTATGGATTTACTACATCCAACTGGCAGCTGTTAGAGATGTTATATTAGCACATTCCTTCTCTATACATTCTTTGAATTTTTTCAAGGCACAAGTGGGGTAAAAGAAAGGATAACGTGTGTGTGAGTGAAGTTAGAATGTATGGAGTCTGCTGAATAATACCCTAGTTGAGAAGTTTTAGTCTCCCTCTCTTTTAAAAATATTTTATTTATTTGCTTTTAGAGAGAGCGGAAGGGAGGGAGAAAGAGAGGGAAAGAAACATCAATATGCGAGAGATATGTACACCCCTAACCAGGAACCTGGCCCGTAACCCAGGCATGTGCCCTGACTGGAAATCAAAGGTGCAGCCTGGGTCACACCAGCCAGGGCAGATTCTCTCTCTTTCTCTCTTTAAAGAGTTTTATTCATTATTTTTAGAGAGAAGGGAGGAAGAAAGGGAGAGAAACATCAATGTATGGTTGTCTTTCACCTGCCCCCAGCTGGAGACCTGGCTTGCAACCTGGTTATGTACCCTGGCTGGGAATCAAACCAGTGACCTTTGGGTTCGCAGGCCGGGGACAATCCATTGAGCCACCAGCCAGGGAAGATTCTCTTTTTTAAAGTATGTCTGTAATCAAGTAGTATGAATATGTAGCTGTTAGGGCTGAATGCTGATTCCAAATCTTCTGTATCTACCCTCTGAATGCTAACGTTATATACAAATAGCTTCACTGGAGCATAGGGCTCTGGAAGAAAGTTTGGTAAGCACATTCTTTTACATTTAGTTTAGCAAGGACAGTGTCCACTATGGAACTCTGTATTGATATCTAAACCCTCAATTTAACTGCTTCTGCCACTTGGTCATTTTTTATTTTTTTTTTCACACAGAAAGCTTCCTGAGAATTAGTACTTGTTTGTGATGCCTAGAAATGTAGTATTCTGTATTGGCGTGTGTTCTCTGCTTTTAAGTTGTATCTATTATGTGTTATATATGAGATCTCTCCCGAAAGTATTGAGCCAATGTCAATATAATTAAAACATTATGTGGCTTGATACTTTTGGGATAGACCTCGTATGTATTTCTCATAAATAGTTAATATGTACAGCAGGGGCTTCCATGCTGATTGTGTAGAGACAGCAAAGTTTGCAATAACCTAGGAGTATGCAAACATCCTGTATGACCTTTTATTTTCAGAGCATCCCAACGCTGGTTCAACCTTCCCTCTGCAAATTGTTGCCAAGATCAAAGTCTGCCACATCCATTTCTGCTGTAACTTAACCTTGACTCACAGTGGTCTTCTTCTCTCTGAATAAGCGGATCTCTGAGTTAATGCAGTGGATACTCATTGAGTATGTAGAACGTGCCAGGCACCATTGTTGGTGCCGGGGCTACAAAATGCATAGAGCAACGCCAGCCCTTGAAGAGTCAGGACAAGTGCATTCTGAATTATGTTGGGCCTCCCATTGTTGGGTATACGTGCATTTTTATCCTCTTGGTGATATTAAAAGTTTGTTGAAAACAGAGGGTGAATTTAATTTCTTTTGTATCTTTTCAGAGGCGATTATAGTAAATACTCTCTTTGTCACTTGAAACTCAGTTAACATTTCTTAAACACTGTCTATATGTCTAGGCATTTAAAAAAAAAGATTTTGTTTATTATTTTTAAAGAGAGGGGAAGGGAGAGAAGCAGAGAGGGAGAGAGGAAGAGAGGCATCAATGTATGGTTGCCTTTCACCTGCCTCCAGCTACAGACCTGGCCGGAGACCTGGCTTGCAACCTGGTTATGTGCCCTGGCTGGGAATCGAACCAAGTGACCTTTGGGTTTGAAGGCTGGTGCCTTATCCACTGTGCCACCAGCCAGGGCTTGATTTTTCTTTTTTCTGTACTTTTTAAATTGAAGGATTTGGGGTGATGGGAAGAGTATTTGCCTCCCCCCAAACCTCCCTCGGCCCACACTTTTTTGAAGAGATAATCTGAGTGGTTTTGGTCTGCCGGTTCGGAGTCGGCTGACATTTACTGAACGCCTGCGTTGTGCTAGCCGGCCACTCCTGGAGGAATAGCAGACCAAGTTGACTTCCTTGGAAAGTAGATGCTGCAAGATGTTTCCTGAAGTGAGCTCTCAGCTGAGGCACCTTATCACTTCTTGCCCCCACAGACTTCCTTGTGGGATATCTTTCTTTAGGGAGAACATTTGCTGCCTTCAGAATGAAATACAGTGGTCTGGAGGATTATAGGACAAAGAATGCAGCAAATCCTAAAAACAGCTTTCTTTTCTTTTCCCGCCCCTCCCCGCCCCTCCCCGCCCTTCCCGTCCCCTCCTCTCTTCTCTTCTTTCTTTTTCTGTGTTTTTTCCCTCTAAGTCTCCCCATCACGCTGCTGGAACTGAGGAAGCCCTATTTATTTGGCGATCTCCATTTTCACGGCTGTAAAGCTTTCCAGGGAAAGCAAGATAGGCTAATACAAGCCCTTCCCATACCAGAAAGAACACACAATTGAGAACGTTAACATACAGCAGCGTTTTGGGTAAATGCTTCCCGTATTTAGAAGTGCGTGTATTTGCTCTAGGCTGGCCTGTGGGAGGAGAATTCAAGGAGTGGCGTTTTAGGGGTATTTTTGATTTACATCGTACAGATTTGGGAGAGTGGGGGTGTTAAGGGGAGGAAATTGCATGAGCAAAGGTGTGGAGTTGAGCATACATGTTGTATTTTGGGACCAATGAGTTATCATAACGATAAAAATATTTACAGCTAGCACTTATTGAGAACCATGTGTCAGGCATTGTGCTGATAGCTTTATCTAGGCCATCTTCATCCATCTCATTGATACCGATGGACAGACACTGGGGAGCCAGCTGCGGGCAGGGAACAGGAGGGCCTGTGGGGGAGATAGAGGTGGGCAATGGGAATGGGACCTGGGACCGGGGAGGCACATGTGCACTGAGCTATGCTCCTTGGGGACAAGGTCGGAGGTCCGAGTTCTGAGTAGGTGGCATGCAGCTGGTTAAAGAAATGCCGTTGCCCCTGGCTGGTGGCACAGTGGATAAGGCACTGGCCTGCAAACCCAAAGGTCGCTGGTTCGATTCCCAGCCAGGGCACATAACCAGGTTGCAAGCCAGGTCTCCAGCCAGGTCCGTAGCTGGAGGCAGGTGAAAGGCAACCATACATTGATGTCTCTTTCCCTCTCTGCCGCTCTCCCTCCCCTTCTCTCTAAAAATAATATGTAACATTTTTTAAAAATGCCTTTGCAGAGCGCCCAAGCCGGTGCATTTCCCAGTGCCAGGTCCTTCGGGCATGAGGCTGTGTTGCTGGGTAACCAGGCCCTTGCCCCAGGGCAGAGGGGTCCTGCTCCTCCTTTGTGGCTTGTGGGTCCTGAGTGTGGGTGACTCGCTGCACGCAGGGACTAGGGTGGGGTTGGGCTTGGAACTGATGGAGGAGGTTCCTACACTGAGCGCACAAGGTTAGCAAACTACCTGGATGGAGGAAGAAGCCCTCCTACCCTCGTTTAGTACCACATTTGGGGTGGGAGCAGGGGAAGGCAGGCAGTGTACCATAAAAGTCAAAATGGCAGCAGTGGGAGGTACTGGACCAAAAAGGCCTGTCAGTCTAGCTTGGGGACAGAAGGGATTGGTTGGGAGGTGGATCCTGCCAAAGCAACAAAAGTTTGGGAAGTTAAATGGCCATTCTGAGAAAGCACCTGGCCCTTCCCACACCCAACACAAATATAGTCCCAGGGAACAAAGAAACAGTCCTCTTGCTCCTGGGGCCCTGCACTCACCACCTGCACTTGGTGCTGCTCTAGGTCCTCTCCATGGGCCACATGGCCTCTAGCAGGGAGTCCCTTATCTCCCCCGCGTGCCCCCAACCTGGTAAATTCCCTGGCAGGTGTGTTTGTGCGACCTTGTGTCCTTAGCTGCCTCATGGCCATGATGGTGCTGGCTCCACGCCTCAGGCGTCCAGGAGGGAGCCTGAAGCTGGACAGCAGTTGGGAGGTGGAATGGTACTTCAAAATGGAGCAGGAACTCCACCGCCTTTTGGTCGTGCTGGGGACCGTGGGGCTTTGTCTGGGTTTTGCGGAAGAAATAAACTTTGAGACGGGAAGCCCCTATTCTCCCAAACCATTCAGCAACCAAGTAGGAACCCATTTTCTTTCTCACCTGCCTCTGCCTCTGGAATTTGCCTTGTGTGGGCAGGCAGCCGACCCCCCTGTTTTATTCAGTAACATCAACAGTCAGTTTTTGTGGACCTCATTTTGCCCCTGATGAATCTAAGGCTCAGATAGGTTAATTACCTAGCCCAAGGTCATATCTAATAAATTGAGGAGTAAAATCGTGCATTGAAAAGAACATTAGAGAGTAACTAGTTGGAAAGCGCTTTCAATGTCAGGTGAAGAAATTGGGACCTTATTACGTAGGTTCTAGAAATTTATTTGGCCGTGTAAAGCAGGGAAGTAAGCTGATCAAAATGGTCTTAGAAGTATTAACCTGATATCCAGGAAGACTGGAGAGGGAAGGTCAGTTAGAAAGCTACTAGAATAGTAGCTTTAGGATAGGTCTTTGATGTTGAATTCATTTTTATTTATATTGCAAAATATATTTGTTTTACTCTAGTTGTTGATACATAATGTTAGGTTGACATTTATTTTTGCCTTATAGTCTGGGTTAGGTAACAATGATGCTTCCTGGTTCCATCATCTTGTTGTGAAGTCTCACAGTCTGGCCTCAGTCATAGCATCGCTTCTCCAACTACTTTAAAGACCTCTTCTTAAGCCCTGGCTGGTAGCACAGTGAATAAGGCGCCGGCCTGCGAACCCAAAGGTCACAGGTTCGATTCCCAGCCAGGGCACATAACCAGGTTGCAAACCAGGTCTCTAGTCAGGTCTGTGGCTGGAGGCAGGTGAAACACAACCATACATTGATGTCTCTCTCCCTCTCTGCCTCTCTCCCTTCCCCTCTTTCTAAAAATAATGAAATAAAATCTTAAAAAAAAAAAAAAAAAAAAAAGACCTCTTCTTTGTTTCTGACATTCTGAAATGATAGTACAGTGTGACTGGGGTGGATTTCTTTTTAATGACTCTACTTGTTAACATATTGTACTTGTACTTAGGTGTCTGTGAGTTTACATCTTTCCTGAGAATTCTCAGGTATTATCAGTTCAGATACTGTGTAGCTTTTATTTTCTTAGTTCTTTTCTTCTGGGAGACAGCTAAGATCTATTCAGTCATTCTAGTCTTCCAAGACTTAAACTTTCTGTCATAATTTCTTATTCTTCTCTCTGTGTTATTCTGAGTTATTTACCCAGTATTTAGCTTTGCTTTATAGTTATTTCTTTTTCTAGTTATATTTATCCTGCCATTTAACCAACGCATAAAGTATTTTTTAACCAATTATATTGTTCATTTCTAAACACTTTTACTCAGTTCATTTTATATTTTACTCTTTTGCTTGCTCATATTTTTTGCTCCTTATTTTTTAAACATTTCACTTACAAATGTTTCATATTATGCATCTGATCCTTCAAATGTCTGAAGTTCTTGAGAACCTAAATCTAATGTTTATTGTTTCTTATGACTCTTACTCATGGTGTTTTTTTTTTTTTTAAACTTGTAAACAGATCTTTGGTTGATCTTAATCTCTGCAAATGTGAGCCTGAACCCAGGAAGCTTTTTGTGGGAGAGGATGCTTCTCCTGGGTGGCAGCCACCTGGGGTGGCGTTACCCCTTTCAGAGAACCTGGCGTTACTGGAAAATCTGGGGTTTGCCTCTCTGCCTTCCTGCTGGCCCTGGGCGCAGTCTCTCCTCAAAGCATTGCCCTCCGGGTCACACCGAACTCATCTCACTACTTTCTGGTTTCAGTCCACACCTATTCCATTTGTTTTTTTTAAAGGATTCTTCCATTTCCTGTGAGCCCAAAGATACATGAAAACTATTTATGGAGAATCTTGTTCTTGGCATATAAAGACCTTTCAGAATATCAAATCCACTCTGCTGCTGGCAACAGGAAGCTCAGCTTTACTTAACCTTTTCCCCCTTTTTGATTAACATAAGAGTCACGTACTTTTCTTTGCCTTGTTTTCTTTTTAAGTTACGCTTGACATTCAGTATTAATTTATATTAGTTTCGGGTGTACATCATGGTGGTTAGACGTATAATTGACAAAGTGATCCCCCTGATATTCCGGTACCCACCTGGCAACACACATAATTATGATAGTATTATTGGCTATATTCCCGGTGCTGTACTTTACATCCCCATGACTGTTCTGTAAATACCGATTTGTACTTCTTAATCTCTTTATCCTTTTTTACCCCCAACCTCCCATCCCATCCGGCAGCCATCAGTTTGTTCTCTGTATCTATGAATCTGTTTCTGTTTTGTTTGTTCATTTATTTTGCTCCTTTAAGTCCACATATAAGTGAGATCATATGTTACTTGTTTTTCTCTGGCTGACTTATTTCACTCAGCACAATATTCTCTGGGTCCATCATGTTGCCCATGGCAGGATTTCATTCTTTTTGGTGGCCAAGAAATATTCCATTGTATTGAACATATGAGGCCTGTCGGAAGGTATCAGCCATGCAATATGAAAAATAGAGACATTTATTGAAGAAGATACAAGATACAAGAAACTTGTACATAGAACAATGACACCTCAATCCCCTACAAAATAGATATCTTGGGACCTCATACAGTTCGCCCCGTCGCCATCAGCTACCCTGTTGTCTTTCCCCGAATCTCACTGATGATCTGAAATCTCTTCCCTTTCAAAGGCAATTTTAGTTTTGGGAAAAACCACAAGTTGTAGGGTGCCAAATCTAGGCTGTAGAGGGACTGAGTCACCTGGGTGATTTGATGTTTTGTGAACAAACTGCACGAGATGCATGATGCACGGGTGGGCATGTTATGATGAAGCTGCTGATAACTGGCGGCGCGTAGCTGCGGCCTTCTGAGTCATTGACTAGTTTCTGTGAAGGGACATTCAAGCTCAATGCAAAATTTGATGCAGATTCACTGCTCTACTTGCTCAGCCATTAAAAAAAATATTTTTTTTAGAAAGAGGGGAAGGGAGGGAGGCAGAGAGGGGGTGAAACATCAGTGTGTGGGAGATACATCGCACACCTCCAATTGGAGAGCTGGCCTGCAACCCAGGCATGTGCCTTGACTGGGAATTGAACCAGCGACCTTTCGATTTGCAGTCCAGCACTCAGTCCATGGAGCCACATCAGCCAGGGCACAGTCGTTTTGAACGTGATGGCCACACAGTACACATGCTCACTGAATGGCTCACTGAATAGCTCACTAAATCACCCCACTGACTAATACAGTGAAGCCACCATTGTTTGCACATGGGCATTCCAGTCCACTCTCACGGGCTGTCAGTTCCATCAATGTCCCACCAACCTTTCTCCTTACAGTAACTGGCTGGATATTTTTCGCACAGAATTGTATATATACCACGTCATCTTTATCTAATCTTTTATCATTGGGCACTTAGGTTTCTTCCATATCTTGGCTACTGTAAATAATGCTTCAGTGAGCACAGGGACGCAGATATCTTTTTGAACTAGTGTTTCAGATTTTCTCAGATAAATCCCCAGAACTGGAGTTGCTGGCTCATAAGGTAGTTTTGTTTTTGATATTTTGAGGAACCTTCATACCATTTTCCGTAGTGGCTGCACCAATTTGCAGTCCCACAAACAATGCAAAAGGGTTCCCTTTTCTCCACATCCTCACCAATGCTCCCTTGCTAATACTTTTTTGTTGATTTATTGTTGACAGCCACTTGACAGGTGTGAGGCCATTATTTCATTGTGAGTTAATTTGCATTTCTCTGATGGTGAATGAGATTAAATATCTTTTCATATGTCTGTTGGCCACCTGCATGTCCTCTTTGGTCCTCTGCCCATTTTTTAAAAAATTGATTTTAGGGCTTCTAGCTAAGATGGAGGCATAGATAGATATGCTGCATCTCCCTTCACAACTAAGAAGAAATACAACCACCTCAAAACTGGAGACAACCAGAAGTTCCACAAAATCAAGCTACATGGGAGTACAACAAAGATATAAAGAAGAAATACTCATCCAGACAGGTAGGAGGGGACAAGAGGATACATTTTGGTGACACAGTGGGGACAGTGGCTGTGGCCAGTAGGCAGAGAACACAGTCACACATTAAAAAAAAGTAGAGGCCCTGGCTGGTAGCACAGTGGATAAGGCGGCGGCCTGTGAACCCAAAGGTCGCAGGTTCAATTCCCAGCCAGGGCAACATAACCAGGTTGCAAGCCAGGTCTCCAGTCAGGTCTGTGGCTGGAGGCAGGTGGAAAGCAACCATACATTGATGTCTCTCTCCCTCTCTGCCTCTCTCTCTTCCCCTCTTTCTAAAAATAATAAAATAAAATCTTTAAAAAAAAAAAAAAAGTAGAGAGGGACATCTGGCAAGCTCTCCAGAACCAGACCACATGGCTCACAGATCCAGTGCCGGGGGGAAAATAAAGCCATGTTGCTTCTAACTGAAAACCACTGAGGGTTGGGGTGGAAGAAGAAACTGCCAGTCTCTCAGCAGAGTGTTTGTTTCTGCGGTCCTAGAATGTCTATAGACCCACCCATTTTGGGAACCGTGGCCAGGGCAACAGCTAGAGAGGTACCAATTCCATAGGGGAAGCAGGAGTGCATGGAAAAGCAGGAGAGCAAGGGTTGTTTCCTCTCAGACCCTTCCTCCACAAACAGTACCACAGTGTGGTGGAAAGGGTTGCCCTGCACAAATATCTAAGGCTCTACCCTCTACAACGTAATAGGTGCAATAGCTCTACCTAAGACACAGAGGCAAACATAGGAGCCTGTCTAGTTGAGGAGACAGAGACGTATGGCCCGAAAGAGGGAATAGGTTAAGGTTCCAGTGGGAGAACTACACAATGAGGAGACAGCCAACCTGACAGATGCAGAATTCAAAATGCTGGTGATAAAGATGCTCACAGACTTGATAGATACGTTTGACTATGACAGATGCAAAAGGGAAGAAGTGAAGGCTGTGTTAAGTGAAATTAAGAAAAATCCACATGAAACCAAGTGAGGGGAAGGAAACTAGGGTTCAAATCAATGATTTGGAGCATAAGGAAGAAATAAACAGTCAACCAGTACAGAATGAGGAAACCACAATTGAATAAAAATGAGGAGAAGCTTAGGAACTTCTGGGACAACTTTAAATGTATGAACATCCATACATTCTGCCAGAAGGAGAATAGAAAGAGCAAGAAATTAAAAACTTAGGTGAAAAAATAATGAAGGAAAACTTCCCAAATTTGGTGAAGGAACTAGATATGCAAGTCCAGGAAGCACAGAGTCCCAAACAAGCTAGGACTTGTTTGGAGGACCACACCAAGACACATCATAATTGAAATGCCAAAGTTTAAAGATAAAGGCAGGATCTTAAAAGCAGCAAGAGAAAAGAAGAGAGTTACAAAGGGTTTCCTATCAGGCTTTTGAGAAATCAACTGATTTCTCAAAAGAAACTGTAGGCAAGAAGGGACTGGTAAGAGGAATTCAAAGTGATAAAAAGCAAGGGCCTACAACCCAGATTACTCTATCCAGCAAAGCTATCATTCAGAATGGAAGGACAGATAAAGTGCTTCCCAGACAAGATAATGTTAAAAGAGTTCATCAGCCCTAGCTGGTGGCTCAGTGGGTTGGTGCCGGCCTGGGAACCCAAGGGTTGCTGGTTCGATTCCCTGTCAGGGCATATAACCAGGTTGCAAACTAGGTCTCCAGCCAGGTCCATAGCTGGAGGCAGGTGAAAGGCAACCATACTTTGAAATTTCTCTCTTTTTTTTCTCCCTCCCTGCCTTCTCTAAAACTAATGAATAAAATCTTTAAAAAAAAAAAAAAAGAGTTCATCATCACCAAGCTGTTATTATATGCAATTTTAAGGGACTTACTTAAGAAAAAGAAGATCAAAACTATGAACATTAAAATGACAACAAGCTTACAACTATCAACAACAGAGCTTAAAAACAACAACAACAAACTAAGTAAACAACCACAATAGGGACAGAATCATAGGTATGGGGATTACTTGGAGGATAATCAAGTGGGAGGGGGAAGGGGAAGAAATGAAGAAATGGTGCAGGGATTAGGAAGCATAATTGGTGGGTACAAGATATATAAGGGGAAATTAAGAATAATACAGGAAAGGGAGAAGCCAGGGAACTTAAATGCGTGACCGTGGACATGAAATAAGGAGGGCGGGATTGCTGGAGGAAAGGGGGTTGCTGGGTAGAGGGGAACAAAGAAAAAAGTTGGGACAACTGTAACAGTATATCCAATAAAATATACTTAAAAATTGATTTTAGAGAGTGAGGAAGGGTGGAATGGTGTAGTGATAGATCTATTGTTGTTCATTTGTTGATTCTTGTATGTGCCTTGACCTACAATTGAACCTGCAACCTTGGCATATCAGGACAATACTCTCGCATCCTGTGCTAATTGTCCATGGCTGCCTGTTTAAAAATTGGATTGTTTGTAGGATTTTGTGTGTGTGTGTGTGTCTTGAATTGTATGAGTGCTTTATAAATTTTTGATATTAACCCCTTATCATGTATGTATCAATCGTTATCAGTGTGAATACCTCCTCTCAATTGGTAGGTTGTTTTTCTTTTTGTTGATGGTTTCCTTTCTTTGCAAAAACTATTTATTTAGCTTGATGTAGACCCATTTTTCAATTTTTGTTTTGTTTCCCTTGTCCTAGAAGATGCATCAGAAAACATAGTGCTAACAGTATTGTCCGAGAGTTTACTATATATGTTTTTATTTATGAGGTGTATGGTTTTGGGTCTTACATTTAGGTCTCTAATCCATTTTTAGTTTATTCTTACATATGGTATAAGAAGATGGTCTAGTTTAAATTTTTGTCTGTATCTGTCCAGTTTTCCCAGCACCATACTTGAATAGATAGTCTTAATCACATTGCCTATTTTTACTTTTTTTTTTTTTTTCCTCAATGTATGGTTGCTTTTCACCTGCCTCCAGCCACAGACCTGACTGGAAACCTGGCTGGGAACCTTGTTATGTGCCCTGGCTGGGGAATAGAACCTGCGACCTTTGGGTTCGCAGGCTGGCGCCTTATCCACTGTGCTACCAGCCAGGGCCCGCATTGCCTATTTTTGCCTCCTTTGTTATATTAATTGACCAGATAGGCTTAGGTTTATTTCTGGGCTCTGTATTCTGTTCTGTTGATCAATGTGTCTTTTAAAAAATTCTATTGCCATTCTGTTTTGATTACTATAGTTTTGTAGTACTGTTTGATATGAGGTAATGGGATACCTCACACTTTGTTCTTTCGTAAGATTGCTGTGGCTATTTGGGGTCTTTTGTGTTTCTATATATATTATTGGATTATTGGTTATACTTCTCCAGAAAATGCCATAGGTATTTTGATAGGGGTTGCACTGAATCAGTAGCTTTATTTTGGGTAGTATGGACATTTTAATGATGTTAATTCTTACTCTCCATAAACAAGGTATATGCTTCCATTTATTTGTATTTCCTTCAACTTCTTCAGTGTCTTATATATTTTTTAGTATTCTTTTACCACTTGATTACATTTATTTTGAGGTATTTTTTGATGCAATTGTAAATGGGATTTTCTTATTCTTTTTTTCTGATTGTTTATTTTATTAATTTTATTTTTTATTTTTATTTTTTTCTGGTCCCAGCCGGCACGCCCCAGCCATGCTCGTGCATCAGCCATCTTGGTGGTTGAGGCTGACTGTTTATTATTATTGGTCTATCAAAAAGCAACCTATTTCTGAATATCTATTTTGTATCCTGCTACTTTACTGTATTTATTTATCAGTTCTAGTAGTTTTTTTGTGGAATATTTAAGGTATTATATCATCTACAAATAATGACACTTCTATTACTTCCTTTTCAATTTGGATGCTCTTTATTTCTTTTTCGTGTCTGATTGCTGTGGCTAGGACTTCCAATACTATGTTGAATAAAAGTGGTAAAGTGAACATTCTTGTTTTGTTTCTGATCTTAAGAAAAATGTTTTCATTTTTCCCCATTGAGTATGATGTTAGCTGTGAGTTTGTCATCTATGGCCCTTATTATGTTGAGGTATATTCCTTCTACTCCCACTTTGCTGAGAATTTTTAATCATAAATGGATGTGGGATTTTGTCAAATGCATTTTCTGCATTGATGCAGATTTTTGATTTTTGATTTTCATTTTGTTTATGTTGTGTATCACATTAATTGATTTGTGGATATTAAACCAACTTTGCATCCCAGGAAAAACTCACACATGGTCATGTGCATGCTCTTTCAAAAGATTTCATTTATTTATGTTTATAGAGAGGGGAAAGGAAGGAGAAAGAGAGGGAGAGAAACATCAATGTACAAGAGAAACATGGATGGTTGCACACCCCCATTTGGGGACCTGGCCTGAAACTCAGGAACGTGCCCTGGTTGGGAATCGAACCTGCAGCCTTTCAGTTGGCAGGCTGACTGACCCACTGAGCCACACCAGCCAGTGCCATGGTGGATGCTTTTTTAATGCACTGCTGAATTCAATTTGCTATCATTTTGTTGAGGGTTTTTGCATTGCGTTCATCATGGGATTTTGGTCTTTTATTTTGTTTTTGATAATATCTTTGGTCTTGGAATCAGGGTGATGCTGGCCTCGTAAAATGAGCTTGGGGGCCTTTCGAACTCTTGAATTTATTGTAATATTTTTATAAGGATATACATTCATTCTCCCCTGTTTCATAAAATTCACCTGTGAAGCCATCTGGCCTGGAACTTCTGTGGGAATATTTTGATTACTGAGTCAGTTTTCTTTGTGCGGTGGTCCTTTAAGAGAAGCCTGGGTTTCCAGTAGCATTCTCTTTCACATGGATGGACAGAATCCTTGCTAATCTTCACAGCCTGTTGTTTCCTGGCTCCTTCTCCTGGCACTGTTGTTCTGACCTGAGGAGCCAACGTGGGGCTGAGACCCCCAACTCCTCGGTGGGGACCTCTGCAGGGGAGCTAGCTCTCCAGATTCTCAATTGCCACATGTAGTGGTAGGGCCAGCCCATTTTGCTCCCACCCTTCCCAGCAGTCTGCATGTGGCTTCCTTATATCCTTAGTTATAGGACTTCCGTTCAGCTAGTCTTCAGGTGGTTTTCCTTGGTGATTGTTTCATATTTTCGTTGTCCTTTGATGTGGTCATGGGAGGAGGTGAGTGAGGCTTCCACCTACTCCACCATCTTGCCTGGACCTCCCAAAGTGGTGCCTTTTTTTCAAACTGGAGTCAAGATCCTCATCCATCAAAAGTCTTACCATATGACTGTAATGCAGCACTGGCTTCATTGCAGGGGTCTGTAACGGAAACCACAATATCTGTGCTATTTCTGTACCCCACATCACATCTGATTTAAACGTACCTGTATGACATACAATGCAGATTGAGGGATTCCAAAGTGCGCATTTCATTTGTGCTTAAGAAGTGTTGCTCAAGCATTGTTTTTTGAAGCACTTTTTAAAACAGATTTTATTTTAGAGAGAGGAGAAGGGAGAGAGGCAGAGAGGGAGAGAGACATCAATATATGGTTGCTTGTCACCTGCCTCCAGCTACGGACTTGGCTGGAGTCCTGGCTTGCAACCTGGTTATGTGCCCCGACTGGGAATCGAACCAGCGACCTTTGGGTTTGCAGGCCGGCGCCTTATCCACTGTGCCACCAGCCAGGGCTTCAAGCATTTTTTAAGTGCTTAAGGGCCAAGGAAATCAAGAATTCTTTAGGCTACATAGTAAGAACTTTGGAGGTGGTGGGGTGGAAGGGAGTGGGCAATGTAACGTTGGTAAATGTACAGGCTTGTCACTTTTTATTTTGGTGTCAATTTGAAATATATGCCACTGCTTTTGATATGGACTGAAATTTGGAATTAATCCAAGGGGGAAACTGGAGGGTTGGGTTGGGAGTGTGTTAATAAATTTGGGTTCTAGTTTAGGTCTACCAAATATTTCTGGGTGATCTAAAGCTGGTGCCCCTAGGCCTGAGCTGTTTGTTCTTGAATAATCTCTTGCAACAGTTGTTCTCAGCTGGGAGAGACATGCCACATGGGACATTGGGAAAGGTCTGGAGTTATTTTTGGTTTTCATAACTCAGGGTGCTGCTACTGGCATTTAAAAGCAGTTTAGATACTGCTAAACATCTTACAGAGCATTGTATATCCCTCATAACAAAGGATAATATTATGTAGCCCAAAATATCACAGTGAAAATCCTTTCTTATAGGCCCTGGCTGGTGGCTCAGTGGATCAGGCGCCGGCCTACAAACCCAAAGGTTGCTGGTTCGATTCCCCAGCCAGGGCACATAACCAGGTTGCAAGCCAGGTCTCCAGCCAGGTTTGTAGCTGAAGGCAGGTGAAAGGTAACCGTACATTGATGTCTCTCTCCCTCTCTGACTCTCCCTTTCCCTCTCTCTGGAAATAATAAACAAAATCTTAAAAAAAAAAAGAAAAAAGAAAAATCCTCTCTTACAGAATCTTTCTGCTCTAAAATTTGATACATCTGTATGAATTGAGAGGAGTGAATATTACATTAATGGATAGAAAATGTAACACAAAAGGCTTAAATGACTTGCTAAGATTATATAGGAAATCGATGGTAAAACCCTTTTCATCTGATAATCAGTCCAGTTATTGAGAAATCAGATTTGGTTTAGAAGATAGTGCCTTCTTCCAGAGACATCCAACATGAACAGCCTTTGAAGGAGGCTGAAAAAATCAAAGTCTCTTTACTAGCTGAGTGTGTAACAAGAGAGAGTCCAAGGTTTTGTTCTCCAACGGGTGGTGTCTCTAACTTTTGAACAGTGATTAAAACTTCCAGAGTCTCAAGATTTCATCTAACGCTTTGAAATGAATATGAATATAATCTATGAGAAAGTTGGGAGGCCAGAATTTAATGCCCATAATACTGTACTTCAATGCTGAGCCTGTGGTTTATTTTATGCATTTTTTGAAAAATACTCTTTGTTCTTACACAGAGCTGTTTCACTTGTTGAGTTAGAGTGCTCTCTTTTTCTTTCATACTCTCCCTACTTCCTCCTTACATACAAAAGAAAATATGAAGGGCTTCTAACATCATTGTATGGCCTACTGACCCCAGCATGAGAAATGCCTATCATTTCATTTCAGTAAATGTTTGGGAAAAACTGATCCTAAAGTTGCAGATGGAAACAAACAATGGAACTCAGAGACCTGTTTATTGATATGGAACCTTCTTGTCCTGGACTCATCCATTCTTCATAGCTATTTATCTACCAAGATGTTTATTTTCAGTGTAAACTCACTGATTTATATTGGCAGCTCCTTCCCATAAAGATATGCTGGAATTTCCACTGCAACTTTTTATTATTCAAAGTTTCCTAGTCCAGAAACAAAAATTTCCCCAGGCTTAAGATGTCTAATCTTTTCTACAAAAACCACTATTTAATCCAAGAATGTCAAAGAGAAATTTTTCTTTACTCTTGAAACTTGTAACTTGATTTTTGTGTTTTTGGAAAAATTCTGGACAGTAGTACTTTGGATAAAATTTCTTTCCCACATATAAAAAAATGTGAAAGCTTGCCATCTCATTGAAATAAAACATGAGAGAAGCTTTTATATGAGAAAGTTCCTCTCTATTAGGATTGTAACCTAAAGTTTCAGAGCCATAAGACTAATGAGACGCTAGGACCCAGAGAGAATAAAGTAATGTAGAGAATGATAATATTTTATGTTTGTAAGGCATTTTATAATTTACAGTGCCACTTCCCACATATGCTCTCACTTGATACATATATCAATTCTATAAAGTGGGTATTATCATCTCAACTCATAGATGAAAAGAATAGGGTTCAGACAATTATAACCTCGGAACTCAAGCATCAGGAATCAAATTGAAACCATGTCTTCCGACTCAAAATTGTTTTAATAATAAAATTAAGAAACATACAAATTAGACTGTAGTTGCTCATCTTTCAAGGCTGTAATGAGTTTGAACAGAAATACTTGGCAGTTTTGTGTAGCCTGAAGCTGATACAATATTCAGGCCTCATTAAGAAAACAAATGCAACATTATGAATATAAAATTAGGCACAAAGTGAGTATTTACTAAGAATGAGAACAGAACTACCAAAAATATAGATTTAAAAAGCTGGCAACACAAATACCACAAAATTTAGAAAAATAACAATGTTTTTATTAACTCCATAGTACTCTATAATGTTTCCTATGTGTTTTAGTATTTTTGATCACCTCATTCTATGCCAGTGATTTTGAAATACTATCTATGGAAATAACAGAATAATCAAGGCTTTCTTTTGGCATGGTTAATAAAAAATTTTAGTGTTAATAGTTTAGGGTAGTTTCACTTTACATTTTATTAATTATTTGTAATATCATAGGAAAGTCAAATATTCATTATTCACAAATTCTGCAAAGTATTAAGGATTATTAAGTTTGGGCAAAGGTCTGTCTAAAATTCCCTTCACATTGAAGCTGTAGGATTTCAGGGTGTTTCAAGTTTTCTTTTAGTGTGACTTATACTTCAAAACAGTAACCCTCATTACCCACTTTTTCAACTCCCACCCTAATTTTAGTAGCATTACAGGGTTAAAAGTGACATTCACAGCGGGTCCTACCACATCATGTCACAATCCTTGTAAGTCAAACAGCACGGTAGAATGTTTTTGGAAGCCATTCCTACCCCAGCATGGCTGGCAATAACTACTCTACATAGTAGTTTCTGTGCACCTCATAAACAGCCCCCTAAACCAGAACGGAATATGTTTGCACATCAGCCCTCAGAGGCCGGGAGAAAGGCCCTTGGCTATTACAGTGCTTCTCAATATAAGGAGAAGTAGGCCGGAGGGGAAGACGGAGAAGAGAGCAGTTGTAGCTGATTGTAGCTAAGGCATTTAATAACTGTGAAATCTGAGGACACATTGAGAGAATAAGTTCAGGGCTTTGGAAGGGGTCCTTTTGTAAATGAGAAGTCCAAAAGCCTAAACTTGATAGCTTCACTTTAAATTTGCCTCTGAAATTACAGATCAAATGTAGTCAAGTAGGAGCAGGGGCAGCAGCAGTTTGTAGTAACAGTAAATTATCACTTATTAAAGCCACCATGAGACCTTGTTATTATGCCAGGTCCTGTACTCTGTACTTTATATGACATACATAATTAATTATAATTTTATTAGTGTTATTTTAAAAATCATTTTCTTAAATGCTTTTATAGGGGTTTTCTATATAGTAACTAGTTTACAAAACAATCCTACAAAGTTATACATGATTACTACTCAGCTGATAAGGAAATTGGCTTTGACCGCACTGGCAGAGTTGAGATTCAGACCTCAGTCTAGCTCTTCTGATAAGTAAGAATTTAGCTGAGGAAGAGATCACTCCAGCTAGAGATTTTAAAAAGGTATTGCAGAGAAGTACATCAGGCTGGATGGAAGGGGATGAATAGGAATGAGTAGGAAGAGGATGCCCTTTATTTGGAGTGTATGGACCATAATAATAAAAAGGAAATGGTGATAAACAAGAATTATTCAGCAGACGGTGAAGAAACAATTCTTCAGAGCCAAAATCCATGCTCCTAATCTTGATTTCTTTCTTTCTTTTTAAGACTTTATTCATCATTTTTAGAGAGAAGGGCAGGGAAAGAGAAAGAAAGGGAGAGAAACATCAATGTATGGTTGCCTTTCACCTGCCTCCAGCTATAGACCTGGCTGGAGACCTGGGCTGCAACATGGTTATGTGCCCTGATTGAGAATTGCACCGGTGACCTTTGGGTTCGCAGGCTGGTGCCTATCCACTGTGCCACCAGCCAGGGCCCAAATCTTGATTTCTTAATAAAAAATGAGTCAACTAAAGACTTATGATTAATTTTCTTCTTAATACATAGCTATACTCTTACAAAGGAAACAGCAACATTTGTCAGAACCCAACTCCCCTGAGGTGGATATGGACATGTGAAGAAGTGCCTTATTTCTCTAACCAGCAACCCACACACAGTGGTGTTTTCCCTGGAGGACAAGATGGTGATTTCCACTGGAAACTAAGGCTTTACAATAAGCATGCCACGTTACTCCACTGTAGATGAGGTATAGAGGAGGATAAACCATGAGGCTTATAATCGAAGCCTCTAACCCCCAGCTAAATGTCCTTCCTTAAGGTTTTATTGAAGTAGCTTTAAAAAATGTGAGGTAAAAGGTGCTGCCCCACATAAGAATAGAAGCAACCAAAGTTTTAACAAATTCTGTTTGCTCTACACATAGAAAATGTACTCGGTTAGGAGAGCATAGAAAATAAAACCTGTGAGCTTAAGAGAACCAAACACAAAAATAAACTTCTTAAAGATGTTACCTCGCGTTAACTAAATTATGTGCTCTCTTGAGGGTGGCTATTTCAAAGGTGTGTTACCCTAGATGCACTGAAATAAGAGAGTGGGCTTGCTTAAGACAAAGATAAAGCCTTTACCAAAAAGTTGTACGACATCAAAATTACAAATAAACAGCAGAACAACCATCACTCAGAACTGTCAGAAACTGAGCTAAATGGAAGGTCTGTAATCACACAATTAAAGAAGAAATCACATCGAAACTGGTAGAAGGGGCAGAGACCTGGAATGGGCTGGCCCTACACCTACATAATGGTGCATAAAACCGGGAGTGATATCTCAGGAGCGAAGGGACCCAGCCCCACACCAGGACCCCCAGCCCAGGTTTCTAGTACGGGAAGTGAAGACTCCATAACTTCTGGCTGTACAAACCAGTGGGGATTGAGACTGTGGGAGACAGAAACTGCAGGACTCCTTGGAAGTTCTTAAAGGGCTGAGATTGACTCAGACTCACTTCTCTGAGTTCCAGTGCAGTGCTAGCAGATTGAAAGGCATCAGAGACATATGGGGAGAAACTGAGTTGTCCTGCATCACACAAGAGCAAGTGCTGGCAGAAAAAGTTGTTCCTTTGATGAGCCCTCCGTGAACAGAGCCACAGAGCCAGCAGGCGGGCACCATATCTGACACTCCATCAACCTGGCTCACAGTTTGCCCCACTCTGGTGATTCCCAGAGGCCCTGTTCCACCCAACTTTCAGGTCCACTCATGCTGTTTCCAGAGGCTTTTCCATATGAATGGCTTGTTTTGGCCCATGCTTCAGGTTTTCCTGAATTTTCTCAAACAAACAGTATCTGGCTTCAGTGAGCCCTGTAGCTCTCACTAAGCTGCCCCAGGCCCAGCACTAGCAGCAGCGAGCCTTGATCCCTAGCATGGCTTTGCCTGGCCACCTCTACACCCAGCATAAGTAGCAGCAAGTGGCTCTGTAGCTTTTGCTGTGTGACCCTGGACTGGATACAGGTTGTGACTACTTGGACATGCCAACAGGAACCAAGACTTACCTACAATGGGAGGGTGTACACAGTCTACATAGTGGGTGCAACTTGAGTACCCAGCTTGGATAAGAAGGGGAGCTCTGCAGGACACCTACTGCAGAAGGCCACTCTACAAAGCCTACCTAATACATAAAGAGCTACATAAAGAGAAACACAAGGGGACCCAAAATGAGACAAAGAAGCATGGCCCAACTGAAAGAGCAGAACAAAACCCCAGGAAAAAGAACCAAACAAAATGAAGTAAAGCAATCAGATGCAGAGTTCAAAACCCTGGTTATAATGATGCTCAAGGAACTTTGTGAGGATCTCAACAGCATTAAAAAACCCAGTCAGAAACAAAGGATGGACTAACTAAAAAAAGAACAGTTGACAGGGAATCAACAGTATAGTGGATGAAGCTGCAAATCAAATCAGCTATTTGAAACATAAGGAAGCAAAATCAATCAATGAAAGCAGCAAGAAAACATAATTCAAAAAATGAGGCTAGTGTAAGGTTCTTGTGAGACAACTTCAAGTGTATCAACATTCACATTATAGAGTTGCTGGAAGGAGAAAAGAAAAAGCAAAGAATTGGAAGCTGAAGTGAAAAAATAATGAAAGAAAACTTCCTAACTTGGAAATGGACATACAAGTCCTGGAAGCACAGAAAGTCCCAAACTAGATGAACCCAAAGAGGCCCACTCCAAGATACATCATAACTAAAATGTCAGAGGTTCAAGACTAAAAACAGAACCTTAAAAGCAGCGGGAGAAAAGCAGTTAGTTACCTATAAGGATGCTTCCATAAGCTTGTTAGCTGATTTCTGAAAAGAATCTTTGCAGGCTAGCAGGTATTGGCAAAAAAAAATTCAAAGTGATAAACAACAAGGACTTACAATCAACATTGCTCTACCCAGCAAAGCTATCATTTAGAATCAAAGGACAGGTATAGAGCTGTGGGAGTTCATAATCAAACCAATTTTATAGGAAATATTAAAGAGTCTTCTTAAAGAACAAAAAGATCAAAACTATGAACAATAAAATGGCAATAAATACATATCAATCATTGAATCTAAAAACATGATAAGCAGAACAAAAACATAATCATAGACACAGAAGGTTTTGATAGTAGCCTGATAGGAGTGGGGGTTAGGTGGATGGTTGAAAAAGGTAAAGGGATTAAGAAACACAAACTGGTAGTTACAGAATAGTCATGGGGCTGTAAGTACAGCATAGGGAATAGAGGAGCCAGAGAATATATATGCAGGACCCATGGACATTGAAAATGGTGTGGGGATTGCTTGAGGGAGTGGAGGGCTCTGGGTGAAAGGGGGACAAGGAGGGAAAATTTGGGACAATTGTAATAGTATAAACAAAGTATAATTTACAAAGGTTACCTGACTGAGCTCACTTGGAGGAATAGTTTGTTGTAATTTGAAAACAGCATGTAGGATATTAGCCACCCAGTAATAGTAGAACAAAATATTTGTTCTGGGTTCAGTGAAATCCAAATCTCAGATCCAATGTCAATAAACATTTTCAGGCTTTTCCTCACTGTTACTGAAACTAAAGGTAAAGAGAGAGAGAATTCTGGGAAAAAGACACAGAGAAGAGACCTGCTATAAATGGACACCAGAGATAAATGGAAGGAGAATTTCTGCCATAATTTTATTTCAGGATTTCTTTCTGTTTTTCATATAGTTTAACTGTACACATCTTGGAGCTGTACCAACATGATGGAAAGGTGTGAAAATAGAATTAAGCATCTCTAAAATTGCATGATACTTTGTTTACCATTTTAAATCGAGGTGTTCACTTGCTGACTTAACCTACAGAGTAATTTAAATTGGAGATGTATAGCTAACATGACCAGATGTTTGACGCTAACAGTCATCATCCAAAAAATAGTATAAAAGAAAATTCAGAATTATTAATCACAGTATTATTAAGAACAGGATTAATGGAAACATTCAGAGAATACTTACAAATAATACTTTTCTTTACCACTCCTGAACTCTGTATGCAGTTAGCATCTAGCTTAGACAACATTCATCCTAAGGATGTTTTCCCCATAGGGATCCTGGGCTCCAGAGCAAATTTCCTCAATCTGAGGTTCATAAACTCTCTTCTGGGTGTTTGTAAACCCCAAACAAAACTATTTAAAATGTTTCGTGTATGTACCTAAAAGTACTTTTTTTTGAAAAAAGGGTCCATACTTTCATCATTTACTGGTAAATTAAAAACACTTTAAATATTTGCTATTACCGAATGCCTGCTCAAAAGATTCACAGCTAAGGTTCTAAGCCCATTCCATATTACCAGTAGACTTAAAACCAAATAAAGTTAGAGTCAAAACTTCCTATCTGATACTAAGAAGTTAGATCAAATTAAGAATACAGCCAAACCAAATAGCTATTTATTTTTCTTCACAGTAAACAAACATAGAAACTCTTAAACACTAGAGCTAGTATGTAAAAAACAGAACAAAGCGGTCCTGGCTGGGTGGCTCAGTTGAGTGTTGTCCCAAACACTAGAAGATTGTGAGTCCCAGTCCCAGTTAGGGAACACATCTAGGTTGTGGGTTCGATCCCCACAACTGATGTTTTTCACATTGATACTTTCTCTCTCTTTCTCTCTTTCTTCCTCTCCCTTTAAAATAAATAAACATGTTGTAGAGTGGGGATTAAAAAAACAAAAATGTAAAACAAATCTGAGGCTTTGAAAGGTGAACTTTCCCAACTTCTTAGAATGGAAAAAAATTTCAAACCAAGTTTACCTGGCTCTAAAAACACTTCTAAACATTCAGAAGGGGAAAAGATTTCTGCGAACTACATTTTCCAAACCTTCCAATATACTTTTATTTTATTTTTAAGTTTTTTTTTTTTTTCTTTTTTTAAGATTTTATTTCATTATTTTTAGAAAGAGGGGAAGGGAGAGAGGCAGAAAGACATCAATGTATGGTTGCTTTTCACCTGCCTCCAGCCACAGACCTGACTGGAGACCTAGTTTGCAACCTTGTTATGTGCCCTGGCTGAGGAATCGAACCTGCGACCTTTGGGTTCGCAGGTCGGCGCCTTATCCACTGTGCTACCAGCCAGGGCCCAATATACTTTTACTTAACAAATAAACTAATTCAAATATTCAAAAATTATCTTATATGGCCATGAAAATAATTCTGTGATGTGAAACTCACATAGCTAAAAGAGCGAGTTATCAAATCAAAGGAAAAAAATGGGATGTTTGGTTATTTAAATTACTTTGAAGTGACTTGAATTAAAACCAATATTACTTCACCAAGGTCCAAAAATGAATCACATGCAAAGCTGGGAAATGAATTGGAAGACCCAACATCAATGATGTTGTGCTCCTTTCTTCAGCCTGAAATGTGTCTGAAAGGCTGCAAATGGTACCTTCCTGAGATGTAGTAGGTGCTTCTTCTTAATAGTGCATGTGCTGAGCTTGTGGAAATGAGGACCTCAGATTCAGATTTCATCTGGAAAGCTCAAGATTACCTTTATATTTTGCCTCCGAAGGTCTTTGTCTGTATTGGTTAGAATATAGACAAATATTCTATATTTGTTGTTTTAAGTGCCTGTCTAGTGTAGAGCAGTTATAATTCTCAAAAAGTTCAAGTTGCTGAATCTCAAGTGATAGATTATTGCTTCTCGGATAAACTGATCCAAGAATTGACATTATGTTTGTACAGTTAGGTGCATGTTAAAGTCACGTCACCTATCCCGAAAACAGTGACGCCTACCAAGAGTTATACATACAGTCCTTACCCCCAAGCCTATCAGGACCTTTGAGGGGGGGTATATGGGCTTTACAAAAATGTAGCCAATACTTTAATTTTATTTTGTATTTGTAAAATGCAAACAAAAACATAGCCTTCATCAAATGATTATTTAAAGAGAGATGTGTGATGCAAAGGTTAAAGACAGAGAGAATATTAACAGAGACAAGAGAAAGGCAGTTAATTATCTACAAGGAAATTCCTGTGAGACTGTCATCAGATTCCTCAACGGAAAGAACTGGCACAACATTTTCAAAATGATGAGAAGCAGGACCAACAATCAGGACTACTTTATGCAGCAGAAGCCATCATTTAAAACTGAAGGAGAAATAAAGCCTTCCCAGGCAAGAAAAGGATGTGAAGGAGTTCATCACCATCAGACCAGCATTACGAGAAATGTTAGAGTTTTTCAGAAAAAAACAACATAAATATAAATAATAATATGGCAATGACACAGCACCTATTAATAGTCACTTTAAATGGATTAAATGCTCCAATCAAAAGACAAAAGTAGCTGAATGGATGCCAAAATAAGACCCTTAAATAAGCTGTCTACAAGAGACTAACTTCAGATAGCCACACACAGACTGGAAGTAATGGGATGGGCAGGCTCTGTGTCTCCTGCGCAACTTGAAGAAATTTACAGCTACCTCAAAACTAAGTAAAAATGCAGAAATTTTAGAAAATCAAACTATATACAAGTGCAACAAAGATGTAAAGAAATACTCAGCCAGACAGGTAGGAGGGGTGGAGCCAGGGAGGGGAGTGGCAGCACCGGTGTTGAGGCTGCAGCAAAAGCGCAATAAAATATAAATATGGGAACCAATCCTGGGGCCAGACCACGCAGCTCATGGTTCCAGCACTGGGTGAAATAGAGCCCCATTGCTTCTGACTGAAAACCAGTGGGGGTTGGGGCAGAGGAAGAAACTGCCAGTCTCAATGAGCAAGAAGCATTGTTTCCTCCAAGATCCCTCTTCCTCACAATGCCATAATGTGGTGAAACAGGTCACCCTGCACTGATGAATTCCTATGGCTCCACCCCTAACAACATAACAGGTGCAACAGAACTACATAAGACGCAGAGGCAAACACAGAGAGCTGTCAAGCTGAGGAGACAGAGAAGTATGGCCCAAAAGAGGGAGCAGATCAAGATGCCAGTGAGAGAAGTGAGTGATAAAGAGATAGCCAGCCTAACAGACACAGAGATCAAAATGCTGGTGATTAAGATGCTCACAGACATGCCAGATATGCTTGAGTATGACAAATGCAGAAGGAAGACGTGAAGGCTGGGCTAGGTGAAATGAAGAAAAATCCACATGAAACCAATGGTGAAGGGAATGAAAAGGGTTCAAATCACAGCTTTGGAGCATAAGGAAGAAATAAACAGCCAACCAGTACAGAATGAAGAAACAAGAACTGAAAAAAACAAGGAGAGGCTTAGGAACCTCTGGAACAACTTTAAACGTGCCAACATCTGAATCATAGGGGAGTCAGAAGGAGAAGAGGAAGAGCAAGAAATAGAAAACTTGAGTGAAAAACTAATGAAGGAAAACTTCCCTAATTTGGCAAAGGAAATAGACATACAAGTCCAGGAAAAACAGAGAGTTCCAAACAAGCTAGATCCAAAGGGGACCACACCAAGGCACATCATAATTAAAATGCCAAAGGTTAAGGATAAAGAGAAAATCTTAAAAGCAGCAAGAGAAAAGAAGAGAGTTCCCTACAAAGGAGTTCCTATAAGACTATCAGCTGATCTCTCGAAAGGAACTTTGCAGGCAGAAGGGACTGGCAAGAAGTATTCAAAGTGATGAAAAGCAAAGACCTACAACCAAGATTACTCTATCCAGCACTTACCATTTAGAATGGAAGGGCAGAATAAGTGATTCCCAGAAAAGGTAAAGCTAAAGGAGGTAATCATCACCAAGCCATTATTATATGAAATGTTAAAGGGACTTAAGAAAAAGAGGATCAAAACTATGAACATTAAAAGGACAACAAACTCACAATGATCAACAATAGAATAAAATTTAAAAACAAAACAAACTAAGCAGACAACTAGAGAAGGAACAGAATCATAGATATGGAGAACATTTGGAGGGTGTCACTTGGGAGGGGGAAGGAGAATAAAGGGGGAAAGGCACAGGAAGCATTGTTGGTAGGTGCAGAGTGGACAGGGAGATGTTAAAAATAGTACAGGAAAGGGTAAAGCCAGAGAACTCACATGCATGACCCATAGACATGAATTAAGGCTGTCCCTTGAGGTGGGGCGGCGGGGGGGGAGTGAGTTGCTGGGTTGGAGGGGAGCAAAGGGAAAAGAAATAGGGACAACTGTAACTGCATAATCAATAATAAATAAAAAAATGTATAGCACATAAAAAAAACAAAGGGATGGAAAAAGATATTTCATGTTAATGCCAATGAAATTAAAAAGATGGGTAGCATTACTTATACCAGGCAAAACAAACTTTAAAACAAAGGACATATTAAGGGACAAAGAAGGATATTTCAGAATGACAGAGATCAATCTAACAAGGGGATAAAACCCTTGATAACACTTATTCATCCAACATAGGAACACCTACACATATAAATCAAATATTGATGGACATCAGGAGAGATCAACAGTAACGCAGTCATAATATTGGATTTTAACACCCCATTGACATCAATGGGTAGATTGTCCCAACAGAATATCTACAAGGAAGCAGTGGCCTTCCAGCACACATTAAATCACATGGATTTAATTGACATTTTTAAAGCATTTTAACCCAAAGCAGCGGACTATACATTCCGTTCAAGCGCCCAAGGAACATGACCACATGTTAGGAAACAAAACAAATCTCAATAAATTGAAGGTTGAAATCATATTAAGCACCTTTTCTGACCACAATGGTATGAAACTGGAAATCAGAAACCCCAGAAACACACAAACACATAGAGGCTAAATGACATGCTAAACAATTAATGGGTTAACAATGAGATCAAGGAAAAAGTCAGAACATATCTTGAGACAAATGAAAATGAAAACACAGCAACACAAAATTGATGTAACACAATGAAAGCAGTCCTAAAAGGGAAATTCATAGCATCTTAGGCCTCCTTCAAGAAAAAAGAAAAAGGATCAAATGAACAATCTAACCTTACACCTAAAGGACTAATAAAAGAACAACAAAGCTCTAAGTGAGTAGAAGAAAAGATGTAATAAAGATCAGATTGGAAATAAATGAAATAGAGCCCAACAAAACAATACAAAAGATCAATGAAACCAAGAGCTGGTTCTTTGAAAAGATAAACAAGATTGATAAACTCTAACCAGACTCATCAAGGAAAAAAAGAGGACTCAAATAAAATCCAAAATGGAGGAAAAGTAACAACCGACACCAAAGAAATACAATAAATTATAGGAAACTATTATGAACAACTTTATGCTAATAAATCGGACTTCTGGAAGAAGTGAGTTAATTCTTAGAACCATGCAATCTAATACTGAATCAAGATAATTCAAAATCTGAACAGACCTATTATAATCAAAGAAATTGAAGCAATAACTTTCTAAATTATATAATTGTCTAATCACTATGCTGTACACCCAAAACTAACAGGAAATAACATCAAATGTCAACTGTAATTGAAGAGTAAATGACTTCTGTGAAGTGCAATAAAGGAAATTGCAATAAAAACAGCCATGCCTGTACTGGAAACTAGTCACTTCTGTGCTGGTGAAGAAACAGAAGATGACACAGCACTGGGATCTAACACCCAGCTATTAAATGAAATCAACCCTGGGGTTATTCTGAACCTTTCCGTACTGTTTATCTTATTTATACTTTGTATACTTCCCAATGAATGGTTTTTTTTTTGTTTTGTTTTGTTTTGTTTTTTTTTTTGATTTTATTATTTCCAGGGAGAGGGGTAGGGAGAGAGGCAGAGAGGGAGAGAGACATCAATGTGTGGTTGCCTTTCACCTGCCTCCAGCTAAGGACCTGGCTGGAGGCCTGGTTTGCAACCTGGTTATGTGCCCTGGCTGGGGATTCGAACCAGTGACCTTTGGGTTTACAGGCCAGCACCTTATCCACTGTGCCACCAGCCAGGGCTCCCAATGAATGGTTTTTGATAAAACCAAAATGTGACCACTTAATAGCACTTACTTTTGTTGGGTTGTTATATATCAGGTATTTCAATATATCATTATTGCCTGGGTTTTCAATATATAGAAATTCAGGTTTGGCTGGCGAATAGGAAGGGGAAGATATGAAAAAAGGAAAACCAGATCAGAAAGAGCAAATTAGATAATAATTGGGTAAAATTAGTTAATCAGAAAAGAACTCATTGTCAACAAGAAATCTTTGAACTCTAAGTAAATATTTTGCTTTAAATCAGGATAAGTCTTAAATAACTAGTGTCACCCCAAATCATTCAATTTAAAATGTATAGAAAAAAGAAAAATCAAGCCCTGGCTGGTGGCACAGTGGAGAAGGCGCCAGCCTGTAAACCCAAAGGTCACTGGTTCGATTCCCAGCCCAGGTAACATAACCAGGTTGCAAGCCAGGTCTCCAGCCAGGTCTGTAGCTGGAGGCAGGTGAAAGGCAACCATACATGGATGTCTTTCTCCCTCTCTGACTCTCTCCCTACTCCCCTCTCTAAAAATTAAAAAAAAAAAAAAGGAAAAATCACACTTTTGTGCAACTGAATCTATGACTTGTGGAAATTTGTACCCAAACCCACTAATAAAAAGTAATGAGTTCTTTGAACAGTTGCATTCTGGAGTGCTGCAAGTTTTTCTGAGGACAGCGCTGGATTTCACTATGGCCTCATAAGCAGAACCTTTTCTCTGACAACTGTGGAACAAGCCTTACATCTTTTGAAACCTCTAAATGATCACATTGTGGAAAACCTCAAATGCTGAGCTTTGAAGGTGCTTTTTTTTTTTAAAAAAAATCTATTCAAGTCTTTGTACCTATATATAATTGTATTGTTACATAACATGATTCTGAACATGTACAAATTAAAAATATAAAAGAGCTTGAAGGCCTGAAGTCAGGGGTTTGCAGACTAAGACACTGTAGAATGAGTCATTAGACATTTAGAATAATTGTCTGCCATGGTTTTGTTAACTTGCTATTTTTCAGTTTCTCCTTCTAAGGACATACAAAGCATCTTTTTTTCTTTTTTTAAAGATTTTTTATTAATTCTAGAGAGAGAGGAACGGAGAGAGGCTGAGAGGGAAAGAAACATCGATGTATGGTTGCCTTTTACCTGCGTCCAGGTACGGACCTGGCTGGAGACCTGGCTTGCAAGCTGGTTATGTGCCCTGGCTGAGAATCGAACCAGCGACCTTTGGGTTCGCAGGCCAGCGCCTTTTCCACTGTACTACCAGCCAGGGCCCATATAAAGCATCTTAAGCAAAATGTACTGGCTAGCTAAGATTCTTAACAGGTTTTATTTTGTTTTCACTGTGCATCAGGATTCTGAGTGGTATTTTCTTCTAGAAGCGTGGTAGAACTAACAGCTAGAGACTGTTTATTGGCCTAGTACCGAAGTGTAGTTGAGAGTGGTCCTTTGGGTTATAGCCTGGATAGTAGAGTACAGGGGCAAAAAAGAATCTTAACCAGGCCCTATAGCTGACTAAGTCTGGGGTTGAGATGTATCCTGCCCATAAATGCATGTATCCAGCTTCTGATCAAGATGGTGGAGTCGGTGCCTGCTTGCCCATCTCTTACAACCACATCAGAATTCTAGCTCAACCATGCAACAACCATTGAGAACTTCCTGAAGTCCAGCTGTTATGTAACTAAGGCTATTCAGAAGCCACGCTGAGATTTGTAGGGGGAGGGGTGCTGGTCCCACATCCACATGTGGCAGTTAAAACTCAGGAGGGATGTCTCAGCTGTGGAAGTGCCCCCTTAGGAGCTAGGGGTCCCAGCCCCACAACCCAGCCTACGCTAGGTTTCCAGTGCTGGGAAGAGAAGTCCCTGTAACTTCTGCCTGTGGAAACGAGTGGGGATGGTGGCTGAATGAGACAGGGCTGTTGGAGTCCCAGGCATTTCTTCTAAGGAGCCCAAACCTGGACTTATTCGCTGATGGACTCAATCATCCTGAGCTCCGGCACAGGGGCAGCAGCTCCAAAAGTGCTGGGGACATGTGGGGAGGAACTGAATTATCTATCTTTAGGGTGAGAGCCTGAGGGGAAGCTTCTGCCAGACAGAAGTGCAGGCAAAAGCCAGTTACTCTGTTGAGCCCTCCCCACACCCACTGTAGGTGCGGACAGACGCCATTTAAGAGTCTCCATCCACCTGGCTAACACCATTTGCCCCAACCTGGTGATTCTTGAGATCCTGCCCCTCCTAACTTGTACACCCACCCAAGCCACTTCCAGTCACTTGT
The DNA here is from genome assembly GCA_004026585.1 of Noctilio leporinus. NCBI lineage: Eukaryota > Metazoa > Chordata > Mammalia > Chiroptera > Noctilionidae > Noctilio > Noctilio leporinus. Next base: position 165,875 of record PVIW01000443.1, on the reverse strand, counting down.
CCATACAAACTGCCTGTCTTGGTACATGCTGTGGTATCTCCTAAAATTTTTGATAAGTTCACTAACCTCAGCCAAGCAGCATCTGGCCCTGGGGTGCCACATACCTCTTGCAAAGCAGCCTGAAACCAGGCACTAGCAGCAGCATGGTCTCTCCTAGGGACCCAAGACAGGTGGTAGCCATTTGCAGATCATTTTATAGTTCATACAGAGTGGCCCCAAGCAGGGCAAAAGCAGTGGTTTACCTGGGCCTGCACCAGAAAGGCCTGAGAACAAACACACTAGGTGGCCAGCTTCAGACCACACCAGAGCAACACCACCACCTCCGCAAATGACACACCCAAACAGCGTACTTGGCTGGTACCAGGGCCCCGCTAAATCAGAGCCGGTTCCCAAGGATCAGCCCCGCCCAGCAGCTTCTCCACGGCAGTGATGGCCAGTCCTCATAACCAATCAGTCCATCTCATTGATGCGCCAACAGCAGTCAAGGCTCAACTACAACAGGAAGGGACCCACAACCTACACACGGGGCACTCCTGGAACACTGAGCTCGGGTGACCAGGGAGACTGCCACTGGGCTTCACAGGACACCTACTTCATAAGGCCACTCTACCAAGACTGGAAGATGTTGAAAATATACCTAACACGTAGAAACAAACAGAGGAAGGCAGCCCAAATGATAAGGCAAAGAAACATGTCACAAATGAAAAAACAGATGAAAACTTCAGTAAAATTGAGACAAATAACCTACCAGATGTAACCTTCAAAACACTGGTTATAAAAATACTCAATGAGCCTGGGCTGGTGGCACAGTGAATAAGGCACCAGCCTTCAAACCCAGTGGTCACTGGATTGATCCCCAGCCAGGGCACATAACCAGGTTGCACGCCAGGTCTCCAGCCAGGCCCGTAGCTGGAGGCAGGTGAAAGGCAACCATGCATTGATGTCTCTCTCCCTCGCTGCCTCCCTCCCCGCCCTTCTCTCTAAAAATAATAAATAAAATCTAAAAAAAAAAAAAGAATAAAAATGCTCAATGAAATTAGAGGAAGAATGGATACTCTCAGTGAGAAGTCAAAGAGATAGTAAGCATTAAAAAGGACATGCAACATAAGAAAGAATCAGTCAGAAGTGCAGAATATGTACAGTGTATGAAATGAAGAATACATTAGAAGAAATCAGCAGCAGATTAGATGAAACAGAGGATTGAATCAGTGATTTGGAAATAAGGTATCAGAAAACACCCAATCAGAGGAGCAAAAAAGAAAAACATAAAAAGGATAGTTTAAGGAACCTTTGGGACAACATTAAGTGTAACAACATCCGCATTCATAAGGGTACCAGAAAGAGAAATGAGAGAGTGAGGAGTTGAAAACCTATTTGAAGAACTAATGATGGAAAACTTTACCAACCTGGAGGGAGACATAGACATAAAAGTCCAGGAAGTACAGAGAATCCCAAATAAGATGAACCCAGAGGCCAACAAGACTCATTGTCACTAAAACGCCAAATGTTAAAGACAGAGAGGATCTTAAGAGCAGCAAAATGAAAGCAGTTAGTGACTTACAAGGGAGCTCCCATAAGACTATTGTCATCTGATTTCTCAACAGAAACATTGCAGGCAAGAAGGAATTGACATGAAACAATTCAGAGCGTTGTAAAACAAGGATCTAGAACTAAGACTACCCAGCAAGGTTGTTATTTAAAATTGATGGAAAGATACAGAGCTGTAAAACAAGGATCTAGAACTAAGACTACCCAGCAGGGTTGTCATTTAAAATTGATGGAAGGATACAGAGCCTTCCAGACATGACAAAGCTAAAGGAATTCATCAGCACCAATCCAATATTACAAGAAATGTTAAAGGGACTTCTTCAAGAAGAAGAAAAGAAAAGATTTTAAAAATTGAATAACAAAATGGCAATAACTACATTTCTATCAACAATTACTTTAAATGTAAATGGACTAAATGCTACAATCAAAAAGACATGGGGTGGCTGAATGGATTAAAAATACCAGATCCATGTATAGATTGCCTGCAAGAGACAGACCCACAATAGATCAAAAGTTACACACACTGAAAGTAAAGGGATAGAATAAGTTATTTCATGAAAATGGGAATACTATTAAAAAAAAAAAAAGCAGGGGTAGCAATTATCACAAAAAATCGACTTTAAAACAAAGAAGGACCCATCAATCCCACTTCTTGGAATTTATTTGAAGAAACTCAAAACACTAATTTGAAAATGCATAAGCATCCCATGTTCATTGCAGCATTATTTACAATCACCAAGATGTGTAAGCAGCCCAAGTGTCCATCAATATTTGAGTGGATAAAACAGCTGTGGTGCATTTACACAATGCACTACTTCTTGGCCATAAAAGGGAAGAAAATTTTACCCTTTGCAACAGCATGGATGGATTTGAAGAACATACTAAGTGAACTAAACAGAACATTTTGATGATTGTCAGATGGGAGGGTTTTGGGGAAATGAGTAAAAAAAGGGCAAGAGATTAAGTATAAAATTGTAGTTATAAAAAGAATTATAGGGGTGTAAAATACAGCACAGGGAATATAGTCAATAATATTGTAATTACTGTATATAGTTTCAGATGGGTGCTAGACATCTGGTTGACTACTTTGTAAGTTATTAAATTTCTTTTTCTTTTTTTTTTAAAGATTTTATTCATTACTTTTAGAGAGAGGGGAAGAGAGGGAGGAAGAAAGGGAGAGAGACATCAATGTATGGTTGCCTTTCACCTGCCTCCAGCTGGGGACCAGGCTGGAGACGTGGCTTGCAACCTGGGTATGTGCCCTGACTGGGAACTGATTAATTTTTTATCACTGTGTTGTATATCGGGAAATAATATATTGTATGTCAACTGTCATTGAAAATTAAAATAATTATTATTCGTAATGCATTTAATGATAGAAAGGTTGCATGAGGCAAGGGGAAAGGACTACTACCATAGTGTGTTTGCAGAAATGGATTTTTTAAAACTAAGAATAATTTATTGGTATTATAAATTTGTAAGTTTAAAAATATGCAAAAGAAAAGAATTATTTATAATCCTATCAGGATAAGGTTACTTTAAAACATTTAACATTGCAAATAGAGCTTAATATTTTTATACATTTGTTTCTTGTTATGTTTTGTACATTTTTAGAAATAACTGAGTTCATACTTTCACTGTACTTTTGTATTGTGCTTTTTTTCATTGCCTTGCTTACAGTTTTTTAGGGGGCTTCCTGTTACTTTTGGTATTAACCCGAAAGTCTTGATCTCTTTCTTTCTCTGGTTTTCTCTCATCCATGCCTGTTTGTTCACTGTGGTCCAGCATCTTTGGCTCCCATTCATTTGTTCACACATGCTCAGACTTCCTACACATTCTCCTCCGTGCATACTCTTTGGCCACTTGTTTGCAGGGTTCAACCTACTTCCTCAACAGGTTCAGTCCTCAGTGTCACTTAATAGAAAAGCTTCTCCTAATCTTAGGTTAGTACCTCCTATTATATGCTTTCATAGCCCCTGTACTTTTCTTTGTACCTATTACAATTGCATTAATTATATGTGTAGAATTAGGATGCTGTTTACATACACATGGTTGGAATGCTCTTCCAGTGGGAGGTCCATGAGAAGAGTTACTGTTTGTGGTAGCTCTGGGTCCTGGTGCAGAACATGGCAGGTGCTCATTAACATTCAGTATATGTTGAAAAATGAGTGAAAGAATGAATGAGCAGATATCGGCAACAGTCTCCTTCCTTTACACACAACACGTTTGTCGAAATGTGCTTGGTATTGAATGTCTGAAAGCCTGATAATGAGCTTTTTTCAAGGAGCTAATGCATTTATTAAAATCCCTAAGTATGCTTCCCGGAGGCACTGATGTTCTCACCAAGACAGCGGGTTCAGGGTCAACCTTATTAGAGGTCAGTGGTGGGGAGGTACTGCCTAGGACAGTGCCCACCAGCTGCTCCACTCTGCTGTGGACATAGGTGAGCAGTTGGGAATCTCCTCCCCAGGGTCACCACTCCCTCCCCTGACCCTTGTCTACCTTCCAAGGCCAGGCAACCTGCCACACTACAACTTCTGCCCCGGAATGCACTTGGTAGCATCCTGAGGGGCAGGAGCAGGAACTGTTTCTCTTCCTTGCCACAGCAGCAGGGCCTGAGGGGAAAGTGAGCCAACTGCCCACCACCCCCTCCCCCACCCCATCTCTCACCTGGGACCCCCTGCCGCTGAATGCCAGAGACAACCAAGGGGGTCGGGTGAGGTGAGGTTACAGGCCCCAGGGGTCCCAAGCAAGATGGACTTGACTGCATCACCAAATTGGGGAAGGAAGAACTTGGGGTGTCATCGCTACCAAAATATTTTCCAGCAGACACCACCGCCAGCAGCAGCAAGAGCAGCAGCACCCAAGAGGAGCACTGCCGGGTTTTAACCCTAATTAATCATTAGAAAAGATGATTTAGCCACTTGCCACTCAAGGTGTGGTTTATTAGACCAACGGCTCATAAAGATGGACCATCTTCGGCTCCACTCCAGAGTAGTGAACCGGAATCCCCATTTAACCAAGTGCGGGGTGGTTAGCACACACGTTACCATTGGAGGCACCCTGGGTTAACTTGCTGTAGAATGTGGACTGAGTGACTGCAAGCTTTATTCAGTTTGCTTCACTATATATTAGCACAAACCTTTTAAAATAGTCTTTTTGTACCGATGGAAGAAAACCGTTTTCCTTCTTTTGTGTATGCAAAGATATTTAGAAGCTACTCCAGAGAGGGACATTTCCTAATTAAATTTGGATTATTTTGTTACAAAACCTAATTTTAGCAAGTGGGAGAACAAGGTTGGTTTATCTTCTCCTTCCCTTGAACTTCTTGCCGGTCCCATTTGTTTAACATAAATCTGCAATTTAACACGCAGCAAATGAGTCACCTTTCCTTTGCTGGACTTTCTAAGACCATTAACATTGTCTGGCCTTTAAAAGCCATTAATATAATGACCTACTATCGCTGGAGTGAGCTCCGAGCTGAGTATAAATAGGCAAGAGCTTTGTATTCTCTGCTCTTGGTATGTTCATTCCATTTAGAGCTTCGATGTCTGCGGAATAAATAGAATAGGAGCTTTGCAAGCGGAGACGATCATTAAACCAAGTACTTTTACCCTCCTTGTTTCATGTCACCCTTCACAGCCAGATACCGCATTGTTTGGGAATTTCCTCAAATTTAAGATTCTTCTCTAAGCTGGGGACCAGTTGTTTGGGCAGATAGTGACTTGGGACTAACCACCTGCTTTTCCACCCAAGGGCAGGCAGTCAGTCTCTGGGAAGCCTCAGCTCTGGTATCCAGCAACTAGTTCTGCGCTTTCCCGCCCTGAGTCTTCCAGCTGGTTCTGTTTGCGTATTTCCTGCCGCCCTTGGCTTTGGCCTGCTATCCTTGCGGTGCTGGGTGCTAGGCTATCAGTGGTGGGCACATTTGGGTTCTTTCCTTAGGTAGATGCCGCGGCCTGAATTGTTCTCTGCCGGTGCTGTACCCGTTAGTAACGGGCTTCTCTCAGAATTCACCAAAGTTAGTCTGTTTAGTTTGGTTTATTATCATTAAATGTTCGCTCTGTGCCCACTTGACACTTTCAGGGTGGTTTGGGGAGGACTGAAAAAATGTGCCTGGCTCAGTGGATTGTCCCCGGCCTGCAAACCCAAAGGTCGCTGGTTCGATTCCCAGCCAGGGCACATACCAGGTTGCAAGCCAGGTCTCCAGCTAGGTCTGTAGCTGGAGGCAGGTGAAAGGCAACCATACACTGATGTTTCTCTCTTTCTTCCTCTCTCCCTGCCCTTCTCTCGAAAAATAATGAATAAAATCTTTAAAAAATAAAGTGTGTCTGTATGACTTGCGGCCAAGCAAGAGGACTGGAATGGAGCATCGCCTTTGACACGCCTCTTGTAGTGTGTCATATGGAAAAGCCTTCCTCGCTGCCCCTGCAGTCCTCCAACCAGGCAGTGTCCCCCGTGCCCGGTGAGTGGAAACACCACAGCAGAAGTGTCTGCCTCCCCCTCCCCCTGCCCTTCTTCCCAGGGACCTAGAAACAGTTCCCATGAGGACATTTCTTAAGTGTTATGGAAGTTGGAGCATTATGGAAGCGATTTTTAATATGCAGGTAACGTTCTACATTTCAGAACACTTTTGCCTACTGGGTTGGGTCTTCGCTGGTCACTTTGCTCTGTACAGCATCTTAGCAAAACAAGTACCTTTGGAATCTTTGGATGAACCCCTTCAGAACACGATTGACAAACTTAATATTTTTTTCAGAGACAAGTCTTTTTACAGCTAATCAGTCTAGTTTTGAGGAGCAGGCTGAATTCTGGTTGTGTTATCAACTCTAGATTGTTTTGTTCCTATTAGAGGACAAAGAAAGCATTATAGAGAATGGAAAAATTTGTTGCAAATAATTGAAAATAGATTAAAATTTTATTTTACTTTAAAAACATTTGCTGTGTTTCTGACCAGATCATGTTTGCCCCTGGTTAATTTCCCTTGATTTAAAAAAAAATTATTTATTATTTTTAGAGAGGGTGGAAGGGAGAGAGGCAGAGAGGGAGAGCAATATCAATGTATGGTTGCCTTTCACCTGCCTCCAGCTACTGATCTGGCTGGAGACCTGGTTTGCAACCTGGTTATGTGCCCAGGCTGGGAATCGAACCAGTGACCTTTGTGTTCGCAGGCCAGCTCTGTATCCACTGTGCCACCAGCCAGGGCCTGATTTTTCTTTTCTTTCTTTTTTTTTTTTTTTTATAGTACAAGATGCCACTATATAAATCCCCAGAATTGTGGGAAATAGTTTTAAGAAGTGACCTTAAGGGTTTTTAAGCTTAAAGATCTTAATTTTCTTATTCCATTTATCTGCTTCATTTGCACTGTAATATTGATGTTGCGTTCATGCCATTATTAAGGGCTCTAGCTTTTGAGTTCTTGAAAATGTAGTGGGTACACAACTGTGAGGATTGTGTTCGTTTTTTCACAATCATTTCCAGTCTGTGACAAACCATACATTTTGTGGAACACACTGGAAACATCTCCCTTGACCTTTTCTATTTCATCCCCCCCCGCCCCCGACTCCCCCTCCAAATCTGGATGAGACCCACCCCCTGGCTCTCGTCAATACTTGGCGGGCCTGCTGTCCTCACAGGGCACTGTGCTGAAGTGTGAGCAGACTGGGCCCTCCACAATCCTGTAGCACAGGAGAAAACAGGGCTGGTCTTTCCTTTTATTGCAGCCATTTCAGGTAGGCTTATAGCCTCACGCATATGCAGAGCCTTCAGTGGCAGATGGGCTGCTTTTTAAGGAGGGAGGGAGAGGGAGAGACAGAGAGACAGAGAGACAGAGAGACAGAGAGAGAGACGCAGAGAGATTCAGAGGGGGACACTAAGCAAATTAAATTAAAATCTTTGGTTTGAAAGAGGCCTGTTCATGCCATGAAGCTACTTCTTACAGGAGGCAAAATAACCAAAATGAGCTAAAACCCATTAGAAGGTTTATATGAGGTATTAGGGAGAGATAGTAACCTGTTTCTACCTGGGCAAGATTCTGCTTTTTCTGTGTATCTGAAGTCAGAATCATAGTCCCTGAGGCTGAAATGCCTCTCCCAACAGGCAGGGAAAGGCAACTGTACAGATGAGCTTCTTTACAGTGGGGTTACCTCTCCTCCCTGCCTGTTCCTGTACTTCTAACTGAATGGCTGAGGGGGTGAGAGAACACCTTTGCTGCATCATACCAAGGGCATCGTCAAAATGCACTGAACTATCAGATGAGGAGCCATATTTTGTTTCACTTTTCTGAGCCTGACTTCTGTGGTATACTGAGCTTTCTTACACATTCAGAACCAGCTTTCTAACCTTAGCAGGGTAGAGCTTCACTTGCTGATATCTGTGAGGGTAGCTTGGTGAGCACTCCTCCCTGGGTAGCCTCCCCACAGACTTGGCCAACAGAAACATACCTTTGGGTTGAGTCGGTCTCCGCCAAGTTTCTGTTTAAATACATCTCTGCAGGGTGGAGGCAGGCTCTCCTGGGCTCCCATCTCTGGCATCCCAGAGGCTCAGTGGGCCAGAGGGTCAGCTCAGTGGGGTGGCCTCCAGGGTGGGCGATAGCATGTCACCTTCTGGAGGAAGCCAGCAGCTGCGCCTATGAATCAGACCCAAGTAACTATTTATGATAATTGTGATTTTCTCAAAAACACGTAGTTCTTACCGTACAAGGTAAAAATACTTTTATGTGCCTTGTTGATCACAAAGTGGTGGAACTGGACATGCTTGAATCGGGAAGCCAGTTTGGAGACACTTGACAGAATGACTGATGGAAAAGCCATGTCAGAATATACAAGGCTGGTGCTTTTGTAAGAGATGCAGCTGACACTCATAGGCTTCTCAGGACAGGGGACCTGCTTCAACTGGCTCCTCAGTGTTGTTTTTAGTTTCTTCCTCTGGATCTTCAATGAAATGGTCCCGCTTTTTCCTGATCCACACAAGTTTCTATGACTCTTAATTCTGTAGGGTCCTTGTGTCTTCTACAGACGGGTTCCTTTCTGCAAAGCCCCCCGTGTTCTGTGCTGCTGTCCACCCACAGAGCCTGTGGTGCCGAGGAGGGGGAGTGATGCAGGAAAAGGATGAGTGCTTTTCCAACCCAATTGACTGATTGGCAGGTGGTGAGGAAAATCCCGTGAGGAGCTAAAAATGGGATGAGTGGTAGCAGAACCACTTTAGGACCACTTTAGGGTTCCCACCTCTTATTTGTGCACCGGAGTCTTGCTTCCCAATTGATACTGAGCTCCTTGAAGGAAGTCTTGGTTTATACACCACTGAAACTCCAACACCCTAGAAAGTAGTTCTTTAAAGTAATCATATTAACAATAATAATAATAGTGGCTAATGTTGAGTGCTTTCCATGTGTCAGATACTATACTAAGCACTTTAAATATACTATCATATTTAATTCATATAACCTTAAGAGGGAAGTATTGTAATTACCTCATTTTACAGATGAGAAAACCCGTTGAATAAAGATTCAAGTTGTGAATACATGGCGTGCTGTGGCGGTGGAAATTCAAACATAGGCATTCTTGAGTATGAGCTCTTTGCCCACTGTATTGCATACTTCTTTATACAGTACTCAGTTGTTAAAGGGGTACTTGCTGAGCAAAAGGATGAGTGTCTGAACTAAAATTAATAGTCTGAAACCACACAGTGATGTTTCATGTCGTCCCAGAATAAACTGTTCTTAGTGTTGGCAGTCATCAAGAGGCAGGGAATTGCGCTCGGTACTGCTGGTAGTTTGAGGAGAGGTACTGCCTGGTTATAAATGCCCAACGTGGGATACCAATGCAAACAACACGATTCTTTCTCTTTTTGTAGCCTTTTCCAGACAAAGTAATCAGGAGCCACTTAACAGAGCGACTCAACCTATGAACTTAAGATATATTACTTAGCCCTGGCTGCTAGCACAGTGGATAAGGTGCTGGCCTGCGAACCCAAAGATCGCAGGTTCGATTCCTTCAGCCAGGGCACATAACCAGGTTGCAAACCAGGTCTCCAGTCAGGTCTGTGGCTGGAGGCAGGTGAAAAGCAACCATATATTGATGTCTCTCTCCCTCTCTGCCTCTCTCCCTTCCCCTCTTTCTAAAAATAATTAAATAAAATCTTAAAAAAAAAAAAAGATATCTTACTTAATGGTAATGACAAGTTAATGTGATGTTATTTATGGAATGGCACTGTCATTTAAGTACAAATTAAAATGTAGATTTTCATCCTGGTTCTCTATATAGTATGTGGTATGTGCTGGGAACCAGAGTGTTTTCAAAGGGGATGGTCTTTTCACTCAAAGCGCAAACATTTGATTTACTGCAAATGATAACAGTATTTGTTCAAAGAGGAGCAGCGTGGAAGTGATCTGGGTAAGAATACCGCTTTCTGGGAGAGAACATTGGATGGGGAGGCAGGACATCTGCTCTTTAATTTTGTTCATTTTAACTTGCTGTTGAGTTTAGCTAAGGTATTCCTGTTGTTAATACTTTAATATATATCTCCAACTACAAAAGAACATAGAGCAACCTTCTTTGTGTCTTTGTAATGATACACTGTTGTTTTGGAAGGATATTCTGTCTTCCAACAATATTGCCTTTAATCCTCTTAAAAGCTAATCTAAAAAAAAAGCCCTGGCTGGTGGCACAGTGGATAAGGCACTGGCCTGAGAACCCAAAGATCGCTGGTTCGATTCCCCAGTCAGGGCACATACCCAGGTTACAAGCCAGGTCTCCGGCCAGATTCTAGCAGGAGGCAGGTGAAAGGCAACCAACCACCTATAGATGTCTCTCTCCCTTTCTGCCTCTCTCCCTACCTCTCTCTCTCTAAAAATAATAAATAAAAAATTGGGGGAAAAAAGCTAATCTAATCACACTTTTCTTCATTTTTTTCTTTATTACACTCCACTTTTTATTGCGTGCCTACCATGTGCCAGGAATTGTGGTAAGTCCTTTATGTACAGTAACTCACTTCATTATCTCCATTACAGTATGAGGTAGGTGCTGGTACCCCCATTTCCCAGATGAGAACACTGAGACCCCGTAGTACTCAGAGTGACGTAGTATGTGATGGAGCTGTCATCTGACCCAGGCAGTCTGGGCTGAAACCCACATTGGCAATTAGTACTTTACTGCCTGCCAGTGAAACTTTTTTTTTTCTTTGAAAACCATTGACCAGACATTTATGAGACATTAATATATGTCAGTGACTATGCTAGGACCTTGGGTTCAAGTAATCTCTCTCCAAGAGTGCATTTGAGTGGGGTGCTCTCCTAATAACCCTTCTAGGGGTTTGCTCAGGAGCGGGGCTCCCTCCAGTGCCACCTCCTTACACTGAAGGCAGTGTATTAAACTTTCCCTAAGACTAGCCCGGGACTTTAGGCTCAAATGCAACGGGATGTTCAGCCTTTCATGTCGGAAGAGGTCTGGTATAAACGTCCTCTAACACTATTCGTAGTCAGGTCAAGCAACACAGCACAGCTCTGGCCCCAGTATGGTTCCTCTCCCGTTGTGTTTAGTAGCTGTGTGACTCTTTGAGTCACTGTCCTCTGAGGGGAATGGTCACAGTCCCTACCTCACTGGACCTTTGGGAGAAATAGGAAAGCCCAGTGCTTAGAGAACCGTGGTGCTGGGCACGTGGGAAATACTCCTAGATATGGGTGAGTGTGTGCGTGTGTGTGATGGCATGTAGGCAGGAATAGCTGTGTAAATATATATAATTTATGTAATGTACACATAGATACGATAGTTTAGTTTAGATTATGATTATAGTTTGATTTGAAACCTGCACGTCCATTCCTGATCTCGAGTTTACAGCTCATTTCTGTAATGTAAACATTGCCATATGAGCCCTGGCCAGCGCAGCTCAGTTGGTTGGGCCTCGTCCTGTAAACCAGTAAGGTCACCAGTTCGATTCCCGGTCAGGGCACATGCCTGGGTTGGGGACTCCGTGCTCTGCCCCAGTGGGTGCTTGCAGGAAGCAATCATGTGATGTTTCTCTTTCACGTAGTTGTTTCTATCTCTCCCTCCCGCCCTCTACTCTCTCTCTAAAAAATAATATATTGCCATATGAGATGGGTAGTTTTCACATGCAAGCTATTTTTCTAGATCTCTCTTTACAAATGTAATTAATTGGTTCTAAAAATGTAATTAATGTGATGATGGGGCTTGTGGTAAGAGGAAGAGGTTAGACTTCAGTCCCCTGAGTTGTTTGGCTGCTGTAAGGTTGGGGTTTCCATTATACCTGTGAGAAATTTGGTTTGTGGTGTTCCTATTAATTTATTGGATTTATAGAAGTTAAAAAAATGAACTCTTTCTCCATTAAGAAAAACCCCTGGCTCTGGCTGGTGGCACAGTGAATAGGGTGCCGGCCTATGAACCCAAAGGTCACTGGTTCGATTCCCGGCCAGGGCACATAAATAGGTTGCAAGCCAGGTCCGTAGCTGGAGGCAGGTGAAAGGCAACTATACATTGATGTTTCTCTCCCTCTCTGCCTCTCTTCCTATCTCTCTCTCTAAAAATAATGAATAAAATCTAAAAAAAAAAAAGATTTTATTTGAATTTTTACATCTGTGTTTATGAGATATATTGGTCTGTAGTTTTCTCATAATACCTTTTCCTGTTCTGTATATTAGGGTAATGCTGGCCACGTAGAACAATAGGATGGGAAAAATCCCTTCTCTTTTCTGAGTTTGTTCAGAATTTGTATTACTAATATTATTTTGAATGTTTGGTAGATTTCACTAGTGAAGTTGTCTGGTTCTGGAGTTTTCTTGGGGAAGATTTTGTCTTCAATTTAAAAAATAAACAAAGATATTCAGGTTACTTCTTCTTGAATGAGCTTTGGTAGTTTGTATCTTTCAAGGAATTTATTCTAAGTTGTCAGGTTTATAAGCATAAACTTACTCAGAATATTGTCCAATGCTCTATTAATATATGTACAGCTATAGGGACTACATTTCTCATTTCTTATATTGTTCATTTATATCTTCTGTTTTCCCTGATCAGTCTAGGTAGAGGTTTATTAATTTTACTGATCTTTTCATAGAATCAACTTCTGGTCTTATTGGTTGCTGTCTATTTTTCTATATTCTGCCTCATGACTTATGCTTTGATCTTTATTTTTTATTTTACTCTGCTCACTTTGGATATAATTTTTCCCTCTCAATTTCATAATGTAGAAGCAGAAGTAATTTATTTGGTACCTTTTTTCTTTTCTAATATAGGTCTTTAGGGCTGTAAATTTCACTCTGTTATTTCTTTACTAGCATACCACAAATTCTGACCTGCCATGTTTTCATTTCCATTTGGTTCAAAATACTCTCTGATGTTTATCTTAATTTATTCTTTAGTCTATGGGTTATTGAAAAGTGCGTTAGCTGGTTTCCAAATATTAGGGGTTTTTCAGATATCTTTCCGTTACTGATTTCTGTTACTGTGTGATTGGTAAAAAGGCTTTGTATGATTTGAATCTTTCTAAACTTCATGTGATATGTTTTATGGCTCAGAATATGGTCTATTTTTCACGTGCACTTGAAGAGAATGTGTATATTTTGTCTCTGGATGAAGTGTTCTGTAATTATCATTGATAGTGTTTTTAAAAATCTAGGTTCTTTCTGATTTTCTGTTTACTTGTTCTATTAATTATTGTGAAAAGTATATAACTGGATTTCTGCAGCCTTATTATTAGGTGCATTATTATTTAGGTTTGTTGGGGATGAATTTTTTTATCCTCACCTGAGGATATGTTTATTGATTTTAGAGAGAGGAAGGGGAACGGAAGGCAGGAAGTGGAGGAGAGTGACAGGGAGGGAGAGAAACATTGACGTGAGATACAAACATCGATTGGTTGCCTCCCATATGCATCTGAACATGGGATTAAACCTAGGTATGTGTCCTGATCTGTGATCGAACCTATAGATAGCCCTTTGGTATACAGGAAGGACACTTCAAACAACTGAGCACATGGCCAGGGCAGGGTGACCTTTCCTATTCCTGGTAATATTTGCTCTTAAGTATGCTTTGATTTTAATATAGCCCACACCACTTCTTAGACTAGTGTTAGCATAGTATATCCTTTTATTTCTAATCTATTTGTATCTTTACATTTAAACATGCTGTGCTTTTTAAAATATCTGCTCTGGCAATCTCTGCCTTTTAATTGAAATGTTTAGGCCCTTTACATTTAATGTGATTATTTATATAGTTAAGTTTAAGTTTATTATGTTGCTGTTTGTTTTACCTGCTTTGTTCCCCTTTTCCTGTTTTCTTTGCCTTCTTTCAGATCAGTATTTCTTCTGCTGCTTTATCTCCTTTGTTAGTTTATTAGCCATCACCTGTTACCTTGAAACATCCAAAGAGTAGTGGTTAGGTATTTTGTAGAATGCTTCCTAATTGGAGTCTGTGTGCTTTTTGCTCATGGTTAGACTTGGTTATGGATTTGGAGTGTGGTGGGGTGGGTGAGAGAATACCACAGAGGTGTAGCACCCTGCTCATCATGTATATATCAAAAAGCCCATAAAATCATCATGACTTGTTACTGATAATGTTAGCTTGATGTGCAGTTTGAGGTGGTGCCTTTTAGGTTTCTCCACTATAAAATTACCATTTTTCCCTTTTTGAACTCTTATTTATGAGAATTCCAGCCTGCAAGGAGAGAGGAATTAGACCTCACCTTTTGGAGGAGGAGCATCAGGAAATTTGTAGACATATGATAAAACCACCACAGTGACTAATAAATATTTTGGGGGGATCAGGTATCCTGAAGCTATCCAAATAGTCCGGTTCTCCTACAGCTTTCCTGTCACTTTGATACTCATCAGTGGGTCCTGCCTGCAGCACCTGCCACTGTGGTGTCCCGCAGTGATTTTCTGTTTCCCTCGTTGCCTCTGCATTCATTAATCAAACGGAGTTCTTCCATCAAGAAAATTTATCCTATCATTCCCACTTACTTGCTTACTCATTCATGTATTTATATTATGGACTTGTGGATATTCAGTGTATTCTTTGTGTTACAATCTAGTACCATCATAATTCCTTTTTTGCTCAGATCTTCCAGCTTTAGCCACTGGAAATTCTTTGTTTGGCTCCGGGCTTTTATTTATTTATTTAAAAAATTGTATTGTCGTCGTATTACATTCATTCCCTTTTTGCTCCCCTCTGTCCCCCTCCCCACCCATCCATTCCCTCCAAAGTCAGTCCCACCTATTGTCCATGTCCATGGTTCCTTTATACTAGGTTCTTGAAAAATATGGAACACTTCACGAATTTGCGTGTCCTCCTTGCCCAGGGGCCATGCGAATCTTCTCTGTATCATTCCAATTTTAGTATAAGTGCTGCCGAAGCGAGCACTGTTTTGTTTTTTTGTTTGTTTTTTTGTTTTTTGTTTTTTTTTTTGTCATTCTTTGCTTATTTTAGCACTTCTTCCCTTTCTGGTATCACAGGTGGCTCCAGGTTCATGAAGTACTTTTCCCTGTCCTAGCCCTAGGCTCAGCTGTTTCTCTAAGGCGCTCTAGTTCTCTTTACCAGAGAATGGTACTTAGAAACCAAGACCTGGGCGCTGACTGTACTCTTTGTTGCTGAGGTGTCACTGCTTCTCGGTTCCCTTAGTAGACAAGGTTATACTAACCTATGTATACACACGTGTCTGTGCTTATTCCTCTATTTGTTTCTGTATTAAACATTTGTTTATACTGGCATCTCTGATGGATGCAGCACTGCAGAATTAATTCTAGCCTTTCCCCCTTGCATATTTATAACTTTTTTCTTTGTTGGTGAGAACCTTGTCTGTCATCACCTGCGGCATATTTATAATTCTTATTTGTTCAATCCTGTTAGACTAGTAAAGTATTTCCGAGTTGCTAACCCAAACTGCAGTGAGAAACAGATTTACCATCACCTAGAATAGAGTGTTGTTGTAAAATTCTTCTGTTGGTAACTTTATAATATCTAGTTAAAACAGTTTTCCGAAGTTATTTATGTCAATTCCTATCCCACCCTCTGAAGTAAGGTTATGTTATTTGCAATACAGTTAATTTCATTTGTGAGAGCCTGCTATCCACCCTCATTCCCTGGACATCCAGGGTGATATCAGTGTGCATTTTTTCCATTTTTGTCCAGTGAGGTTCTGTCTTTGTGCTGTACAGTTGTAAAGGGTGCATGAATGCCAAGCCGTGTGTTCCCTGCGACAATACTGCACCCCAAGAATTCTACCATGCAGCCCCTTTGTAATCAACCCTACCCTTCCCTCTTTCTTTAAAAAGTTATTTAATGAAACAAATTATTTCATAGATCTTTAAAGTATATTTTGTAACTAAAATAAAATACTAACTAGAATGCTAAAATATTTTTTTCAGAGTAAGTTTTTTTTAAGACTTTATTATTTTTAGAGAGAGGGGTAAGGAGAGAGGCAGAGAGGGAGAGAGGCATCAATGTATGGTTGCCTTTCACCTGCCTCCAGCTGGGGACCTGGCTGGAGACCTGGCTTGCAACCTGGTTATGTGCCCTGGCTGGGAATTGAACCAGCAACCTTTGGGTTCGCAGGCCAGTGCCTTATCCACTGTGCCACCAGCCAGGAGGATTTAACATTTCGTGAAGACCACTCCCTCTGCTTTCCCTGTTTGCCATCATCTTAGTCCTCATTGGAATATTTCACAGCATTTAAAAAACCGTATTTAATCTAAAGCCCATATGTTGTGGTTTGAATATTTTCTCTTGTTGATGTCAGAATAAAACAAACAAACAAAAACACTAGTCCCTGTCTTCTATGTCGTGGTTCTTGGCAGGTGAAATCGCCATCCATGTTCAAGCCGAGAGCCCGAGGTGTCACCCATTCAGATTTTGAAGTGGGTGAAGCATGTGCCCTGCCAGCACCAGGGTAGCCAGCAAGGCTGTCCCCATGCGCCTCTGACGGGTCCCAGACAGAGCAGGCCCAGGAGGGGACACCCTGGAGCCTGCAGAGTCTGCAACGGGGATGCAGGGGTAGTTTTGAATCACCTCTCCACAGCGTCGGGGAGACACGCTCTCACGATTTCTCTGATGCCAGAACCTGCCATCACTCATGAGACTGCGGGGCGGGGCTCACAGGGAACAGCCTCTTGCCACAGTCTCATTTTTAGGGCAGTTGTGAGGGACGATTTATTTCCAGATGAGGTATTTCATCGAACAAGAAAATGCCTTGACACATGTTGGTTTAGTCGGACATGCTTGTCATGCCTCAGTACCTCTGAGATGGGGCTGTTGGAACAGACAGCGCGTTTTGTGTTCATCTGCTGTCGCGCCAGGAATATTTCACAGTTGGCCTCACTGGGCCGCAGTTAGACCAGGGGCAAGTGCTGGTTCTTGTGAAGACGGTGACCACCTCTCCACCCGTCGGTGTCACTCCAGCCAGTCATTTCCCTGCAGGAGGACACTGACGGAGGTTCAATTTCCATAGCAGGGACTCGAGAACCATTGCAGAAACGGAGAAACTACTGCACTGGTACAGCAGAAGCGGTGCCATTATTTTTGGGGATTTTTTTCCTTCTCCTCTTTCCCTTTGCCTTCCCTTCACCTGTTCCCATGGCACGCCCCTCTCCCCTCTTCCCTCTCCCCTCCCCCTGTTTCCCTTCCTTCTCTCTCTTCCTATTCTATTCATATTGTCACATGGTGGTTTGACGCCCGAAGGGCATATTGAGGCCTAGCCTTTCTTTTCTTCTTGCCTCCCTTGACTATGAGAGTAATTTCTTCCCCACGACCGTCCTGGACTTTGTACTTCAACTGTGTAAACTTCTGTCTTAGAGATGGAAGGGGGCTGGGCAGAAGGCCTTCCAAGGTAGCTGTTTCCTCAAACTTCCGGCTAAGGTTTTACTCTGATGTGTCTGACTTGGTTAGTCAGACTGGAGGTCAGGAAATCCTTGACAGCTTTGGTTTGGAGATAAGAATTAAATAGAAACAAGATAGTTTCGGATCAGCGGCTGCTCTGAAGCCTTCCTGCTGGCCTAGCACTGGAATGTGACATGATACACCCCTGCTCCCCAGGTCTGCGTTTAGGGTTGCCACTGCACGTTTCTGTGCCTCGGGAACATGTGCAGAGAGGTACGCAGATTGTTCTTCTCAACCTGAGACGCAAAACAAGAAGTGCCATAGCCCATTGTGTTACAGGGTTCCCCAGAGACACAGAACCACGGGATGAATAAAATAGGGCAGAACTGATACGTTTTAGGGATATGTGGTTGATATGTTAAAGAGATTTACAAACAAGAACCTGTGAATCGGGAGGCTGTTGAGGTCAGCTTGCCAGTTGGCCTGCAGGCTACAGACCCAGGATACAGGCAGGGGTGGTCTGAGGGAATTCTGTCTGGAGAAATCCCTCTTGTGAGGGGATGCTGGTCTTCTCGATTTAATGCCGCCTTTCAGCTGATGGGCGAGGCCCGTCCACAGAATGGGAGACAGCGTGCTCACGCAGAAGTTCACCAGTTTAAATGCTAATCTCATCCAAAAACATCTAAGTTGAAACATAAAGTGGACCGTCACAGCCAGGTTTATTTGGAATTCCATGAAATTTGGTTGAGTCTTTTAACACTTCAAAAAAAAAAAAAAAAAAGATTTTACTTATTTTTAGAGAGAGGGGAAGGGAGGGAGAAAGAGGGAGCAGGAGAGAGACCTCAGTGTGTGGTTGCCTCTCATACACCCCCAAGTGGGGACCTGGCTCACACCCAGGCATGTTCCCTGACTGGGAATCGAACCCACAACCCTTTAGTTCGCAGGCTGGCGCTCAGTTCCCTAAGTCAGATCGGCCAGGGTTATACTTTATTTTTAAGGGTCTCTTTGTATTATTACTTTAGTTTAGCCAAAGTAATAATAGGCAATCTGCCCTTGTCAGAACTTACAGTTAATTGATTTACTATGTATTCTTTGCTGTGTATATGGATGACTGGGCCTGGAAAATATTATGGACTCATACCTTCCCTCCTAGCTCTTAAATTCCTTAAGAAATTGGTTACAGAACTGAGACATTGTTGAAAAGACGCTGTCTTAATGGTATTTTCTTCTCTAAGCTGCATTCCGCTAAGCAAGCGCACAGAACAAAGATGTAAATATTCTCCCCTGGGAAGCCTGCAGAGCCATTTTATATTTAGACTTGAGCCCACTAGGCCAGCGCGGTCCATGCTGACGTGCAGCCGTTCCAGGCCTGGTCGGGAAAAGTTTCTCTTGAGCGGGAGACGGACAGAACGCCAGAAGGTTAAAAATAGTGCTTTAGCGAGCCAGATATCCATAAACGATCGCTTCATGAGCAGCACATCCAACTTAAAGTGGAAACATTGTGTGAAAGAACTTCTTTTCCCTCTTGGTTTACAGAGATGAGTTTAACCACAAACAAGTTTAGGTTTCCATGGAGAGGGAGATCGCCATTGCCTTTTCTCCTTCAGCCCTCTCTGCAGTTGAATGGCGAGAGCCACCGTTACAGACAGAAAGAAGCCCGTTGTCTCCCAGCACCCCACGCCGAGCCAGCTCGCCTGCTTTGCTGTTAAAATCGGTGGCTCTGTTTTCATGAGAGGAAAGATCGTTTCCTTATTGAGACCCTGACCTGGCTGGACATGGGCCGAAGGGTCAGGGCGGCACTGTCTTCCAGGGACCCTCCTTCAGCTTCAGGGTACTCAACCATGTGTCCTGGCGCAGGCTCTTGGGAGAACATTTCCCAGTCAGCCAGCCTCAACTGACTGGGAGTTTGTGGGCTGAGATGCCCATTACCCCGGGGCCCGTTACATGTATTTTTGTATGATGGTGTTTTATGTTATTAGCTTCTTCAGTTCTCAGTGCAGTAAGGAAAGCAGGCGGCACCCCGGTGCCCAGCAGGACGGCTGGGCCTCTGTGGACCTGACATAGGGTGAGTTAGCAGGGTGTCCAAACGGGGCTGCGGATAAAACCACCTGGAACGCTTGGGAGAAAAGATACAGGTCCAGGCTGTTTTCCAACCCACCAAATTCGAATTTGGGGGTGTGTGCGCACGGTGGTGAGGGGGGCGGGGGGCTGAGGACGTGGGTTAGGAAACGTAGAGTATTTTAAACAGCGGGTCTGGCATCAGATCTCAGGCCCTGCCAGAATTTCTGAAAGGTCTCAACTGGAATAGGAAACTGCAGTTGCTGACCACAGCTGCTAAATCGTTCCAGATCACTGAAGGGAAGGGCAAACAAAGGAACAGAAGTTCCAGAGAACAATCTGAGGAGCCCGCAGGAACTGGAAAGGCAGCTGTGAGAGGTAGCATTTCCTCTCCTGCCTTATCACTCGATCTGCCCTCTCCTTCCCCTGCGGGGAGCTGTTTCCCCAGCTTCTCTGGAAGGAAGGGATGGCTGTGGAAGTTGGTTGTTTTCCCAGAGGCTTTTAGAAAGGGAAGTTCCCTTTGCAAACCCATCTAAGAAAGGGTTTCAGTTGAACAATAGGCTATATAAATTTGGGTTTAAGGTTCCCATTCTTGCTTCCCTTTTCGTTCCAGATCCTCCGAACACCTATTTGTTGCTAAATCTTTTAGTTCTGGACAGATTTTACTGATTAATGTTTCTTCTTCTAAGAAAGGCTGTGAAATGCAGCAGGGAAGGAAGGAACAGGAGTGAACTTCTGGCCTTTGGTTTTTACTTCGTGCTTGCAGACGTTACCCTGCAGGTCCCGATTCCGACCCGGGAAATGAGGGTAGTTGTTCTTCGCTACGTCGCTGGGATGCTGGGAGGCCAGTTACTGCGCAGCCCCTGCTGTGAGACGGCCCAGGCAGCACTCAGGGGAACCTGTGGTTTTCCATGTCCAGCATCCCGGCTCCCTCATCCTTGAGCTTCCACCTGCTTTGTTAAGGATCAAAATGTTGGTGGGAGGAAGCCAGGCCTCTGGTTTGTCCTTTTCTCTGCGTTAGGCCTCCATCCTGTAGGCCGGTCGGCAGCCGTGGTCAGAGGAAGGTACCTTCATGGCTCCGTTCTCCTTTTTAGCAAATTGTGAACTGAAACACCATAGGCGGCTAACCCATCCACCACACGTGCTATGTGGGAAAATAATGTTCTTTGTGAGCTGTGGTCTCGCTTTTTGGGTCTGCCTGCTCTTCCTCCTCTGAGCACTGCTGGTGGGCCCCTTGCCTGTGCCCATCCCCCACCCAGCCCACCCCTGTCTTCTCAGAAAAGGCATGTTTTCCTTGCGGACCATTGTCCAGAGGAGGTGAGGTATTTGTCATTCTTGAGCCCAGCTGCTTCACCAGTTGATACTGGAACTTAGGAATTGCCCAAGGCCCTCGGGCTGTCTGTGTTTGTCCCCGAACCAGGCCAGAGGTCAGAGGGGTGATGCAGACGCAGAGGGAGGGCCACCGCGGGCTCCGCTCCGCACCAGCGGCCTCGCCTTCTCCCTCTGTCTTCTCCATCTCGCTCTCCTGCTACGCTGCAGGTGCCTTTACATGCATGTCGCCATCATGAGAGCAGACAGGGAACATCCTGACTGGGAAGGGCCTGCGCTTGTCCCTTGCGGGCAGGCCCGTTTCTGCACCCTCAAGGCAGGAGTCCCTCAGGGTCGCTCTTCAGGCACTTTCCTCACGGAGCCGAGGGAGACCGCGGGCAGGGCACTTGGCCGGACAGGCCGGGGACTGTGCGGATGGGTAGAGGTGGTTCAGGAGGCCTGCGGGAGCCAGGACAGCAGAACCGCAGTTTCTTCATTAGGTCGTCCTGTTCAGTACACCTCCGCCCGCTGCGCTATTTACACGCGTGTGTTTGGAAGCAGATCTGTCCCAGGTGTAACCTTCTTGAATCCTGGTTTGTTTCTGCCTTTCCAAGCCCCTGCTGGTGGCACTTGGCTTCTTGGCCTGAACGATGTCAATGACTTCTTTCTCTCTCATCATGTGACACAGTTAGCATCAGTCTGTTGGAGAGAACTTGACCCTGACGCCTTGTAGAACAATCTTGCCTTTGGACGGTTAGTATCATTTGGCATTTGGGAAATAAGTAGTTATTGTAGAGGAAGGAAGAATTCTTGAACTTAAAAAAAATGATCTCTTGCCACATTTCTTGTCAAGCACGTGCACATATAAAACCAAACACATGTTAATTAATCTTTTTCACGGTGTCAGGGGAAAAGATGGAATTGCAGATGATACAGTGTAATGGAAAGGGTGTCGGATCTGCCCTGGCCGGTGTGGCTCAGTGGGTTGGGTGTTGTCCCCACACTGAAAGGTCGCCTTTGATCCCGGGTCAGGGCACCGGCCTCTGTTGTGGGCCAGGTCCCTGGTTGGGGTGTGTGCAAGAGGCAACTGATCAATGTTCCTCTTACAGATCGATGCCCCCCCTTTCCCTTCCTTCTCCCCTCTAAAATAAATAAATAAAATCTTAAAAAGAAAAAGAGTTTTAGACTTGGAGTCAGAGGAACCAGTTTAAATATTAGCTTTATCAGTTAGCTGTGGACTAGAAGCAAGTCACTTAGCCACTTAATTTCTAAATTGAAAATGACACTGCCTGCTCTTACTATCTTGAAGGGTGTTTTGAGGAATGAATTGGAATTCACTTCACTTCCTCCCCCACCCCTGAAACTGTGATATCTCGGAGGGTCTTGGTTTCAAGAATAAGAAATAATGCCATTTTAAAGCCTGGTGCCTCCGAGGGGGCCCAGGGGAGAAACTTGGGACAATGATCAATAAAATATAGTTAAAATAAAAGCTTGATGCCTCTGGAAATACAGAATTAGTTTACTGTTTTTCAAACAAGTAGGCCCAGTGGAAAATGGAACATGATGCTTCTGGAATAACATTAAGAAAAGCACAAGCCCTGGCTGGTGGCTCAGTGGCTTGAGTGCCAGTCTGTGAACCCAAGGGTCCCTGGTTCGATTCCCAGTCAGGGCACATAACCAGGTTGCAAGCTGGGTCTCCAGCCAGGTCTGTAGCTGGAGGCAGGTGAAAGGCAACCATACATTGATGTTTCTCTTCCTTTCTTCCTCCCTCCATTCCCTTCTCTAAAAATAATGAATAAAATCTTTAAGAAAGAAAGGAAGGAATGAAGGCAGGCACAAAGGAGAAAAAGCAGGAGAGAGATGGGAGGCGGGCCCTGCCCCTCCGGTGTTGGGTCTGCTGTGCTGGGTGCGAGGTGCCTCTGGGCAGAAGCACATACTGACTTTCACAGAGAACCAAGCAGGGGTGTTTTTTGCTTGTTAAAATAAAACCAGAGAGGCTTTTGGGTGTTGTTTACAGAAAAATAAGAAGAAAAGAAGGAAGAGAGAGAAGAAGCTTCTTCCTGGTTTCAGCCTTGGCTTGACACTGAGCTGGTAGAATTCTGCAATTATTATCAGCTTGAGAACACACCAGCCTGAGGTCAGCCTTTTCCTTAAAATGGTTGGAAGTGTCATTCTGTGTGGTTTTAGAAACCCTTCATCATTTCTGCTCGCCTGCAGAGATAGCCCTTCCAGGAGCGAGTCCTGCTGTCTGTGTCCTCAGAACTCGCCCACCTCACGGCTGGGAGTAAAGAGCATTGCACCGGAAGGCCAACAGCCTTTGCTGGCTATGAATTCCAGCATAAATGCTAAAAAATTTAGAATTTCTGGATTTTCTGTAAAGTTAGGCATCATCATTTTATGCTTTCATTTATTTTTATGTTTTTTCTTAATGCCTTCCCCCCCTTCTTTCAGTTCTTTTTGCCTCCCTTCTTTGCTCTTAATTTGCTCCCTCCCTTTTTCTCCTTCTGTCGACCTCTCCTTTCCCTGCCTAGATGGCATGTTGAATTGTCTTGGGATTCTCATTTGTATTCTTTCGCTCATGGTATTCAGGGTTAGTATATTTTCTGGCCTCAAGCCTAAAGCCATTAATTAAAAACTTACCACCACTATTATCCTGATTCCAAAACCAGATAAAGCCAACACAAATAAAATTTTAGGCCAGTATTCCTGATAAACACAGATGCAAAAATTCTGAACAAAATATTAACAAGCCAAATTTAGCAATACATTAAAAAGATCATACATCATGATCAAGAGGGATTTAATTTCTGGGGTGCAAGGTTGATTCCACATTTGCAAATCAGTTAATGTGATACACCACATTAACAAAATGAAGGGGGGAGAGGGAAGATGGCGACAGAGTAGAGAGCAGTGCTGATGTTGTTCTTGAGTACCAGAGCAGCTAGAGGACAGGATAGGGAGCATGAGACGTCTTCAGGACCCTAGGAATTGGAGCGGGCAGCATCTGGACACAGGAGAGCACAGCCCAGAGGCAGAGGAGGCCAGCAGGACAGTAGCCCTCAGGTCTAGGCTCCATCTGGACCAGTCAGGGATTATTAAGGGTGAACAGCCATCTAAATCCTTTCTTCTTATTATTATTATCATTTTTATTTCTTTTTCCCTTTTGCAATTTTTTTTTGTTTGTTTGTTTGGTTTGGTTTGGTATTTTGTTTTTGTTTTTTGTTTGTTTTTGTTTTTTGTTTTTTGTTTTTGTTTTTGTTATTGTTTCTGCTAAAAGCCCGCAGGCCCAGAATACAACCAGACAGCCCAAATAAAGGACACACCAAGAACAGCAAGTGGAGAAAATCTGGGAGACGGCAACATTGAACTCCACAAATCTCCTATCAAAGAAGGGTGCTCAACTAAGGCAAGGAAGCAAAGCAGGTTAACCCAAGGAAAGAACAAAAATAAATAAATAAATAAAGAGCAAGCAAGAACAGACACCCAAAATGGGGAAAAAAAGAATCAGTCCATCACCAAAAGGAAAGGAAGAATCCCCAGAAAGAACACAAAATGAAACAGAGGCACCTGGAATATCAGATAAGGA
>PVIW01000443.1:23766-141457 GCA_004026585.1 Noctilio leporinus | reverse complement strand
CGAGAAGCTCAGTGAGCTCAGCTACATCAAAGAAAACTGTAAACAAAATGAAGGCTAAAAAGCATATGATCATATTAAGAGATGCAGAAGAAGCATCTGATAAAATCCAGCACTCATTTATAATAAACGCTCAGCAAAATGGGAATAGAGGGAGCATACCTCAGCATAATAAAGAACATATCTGAGAAACCCACACCTAAACTTATACTTATGACAAAAATCTAAAAGCATTTTTCTTAAGAAAAGGAACACGAAAAGGATGGTCACTTCCACCACTTTTATTCAATGTAGTATTGAAGGCCGTAGGAAGGCCTAGCCATAGCAATCAGAAAAGAAAAAGAAGTAAAAAACATCCAAATTGGAAAGAATGTAGTAAAACTGCAATTATTTGCAGATGATATGATGCTATATGCAGAGAAAACCCTAAAGATACCACCAAAAACTTCTAGAACTGGTAAGTTCAGTGAAGTAGCAGGCTACAAAAATAAGCATTCAGAAATTGGTTGCTTCTTTATACACCAATAACAAAGTATCAGAAAGAGAAATAAAAAGAATAATTCCATTAACGATTGCATCAAATAATAAAATACTTAGAGATAAAGTAAGCCAAAGAGATGAAAGAACTGTACTTGGAAATTTATAAGATGTTAAAGAAAGCAGTTGATGAAGGTACAAATAAAGATCAAGATATAGTGTATGGATACATGTGCTGTGCTCCTGGATAAGGAGAATTATCATCGTTAAAATGTCTGCACTGCCTAGAGTGCAGTTCCCATGAAAATATCAGTGATTTTTCTCACTGAATTAGAAGAAACAATCAAAACTTTATATGTAACTACAAAAGATGGTGAGTAGCCACAGCTACCTTGAGAAAGAAGTACAAAGTGAGAGGTATCACACTACCTGATATAAAACTGTATTGCAAAGTTATAGTAATCAAAACAGCATGTTACCATCATAAAAACCAGACACATAGAGCTATGGAACAGAATAGAGAGCCCAGAAATAAACCCATGCCTATGTGGTTAATGAATCTATGACAGAGGAAGCAAGAACATGCAATGGGATAAAGAAAGTATTGGGAAAATTGGACAGATACATGAAAAAACATGAAACTACACCCCCTTCTTACCCACATGCAGACTTAAATGTAAGACTGGAAACTATAAATCTCCTAGAGGAAAATGTAGGCAGCAATCTTTCTGACATTTTTCTTAGCGTTTATTTTCTGATCTCTCTCTTCAGGCAAGGGAAAGAAAATTTAAAAATGATAAATGGGACCGTATCAAACTAAAAAGATTTTGCACAGCAGAAGAAACCAACAAAATGAAAAGACAGCATATTGGGTGAGAGAAGATATTTGCCAATGATACATCCCATAAGGGGTTAATATCCAAAATTCATAAAGAACTATACAACTTAACACCAAAAAGATAATCCAATTAGAAATGGGCAGAGGATCTGAATAGACACTTCTCCAAAGAGGACACATAGGTGGCCAATAAAGATTAGAAAAGATTCTCACCATCAGTAATCATCAGACAGATGCAAATTAAAACTACGAGATATCACCTCACCCTTGTCAAAACGGGTGCCATCAATAAATCATCAAATGACAAGTGCCGGTGAGGATGTGGAGGAAAAGGAACCCTGGTGCCCTGTTGGTGGGAATGCAGACTGGCGCAGCCACTGTGGAAAACAGTATGGAGGTTCCTCAAAACATTAAAATGGAACTGCTTTGTTAGCCCCGCAATTTCCCTTCTAAAGAAACTGTAAACACTAATTTGAAAAGATATACTCACCCTGTGTTCATTGCAGCATTATTTACAAAGGCCAAGATAAGGAAGCAAGCCAAGTGCATAGACCTAGGGGGTACTCTGCTAAGTGAATAAAGTCAGATCAAGACAAGTACCATTTTTCACTTATATGTGGAATCTAAAGAACAAAATAAATGAACCAACAAAACAAACAGATTCGTAGTTACAGAGAACATACTGGTGGTTTCCAGAGGGGAGGGACATGGGAATTCTGGATGGAAAAGGAGAAGGGATCAAGGTGTACAAATTGGTATTGACGAAAGAATCATTGGGATATAAAGGACAGTGTAGGGAATATAGTCGATCATATTTTAATAATTAAGTATGGTGCCATTTGGGTGTTTGCAATATCAGGGGGATCACTTTGTAAATTGTTTGATTGTCTAACCATTATGCTATATACCTGAAACTAATATAAACTAATATTGAATGCCAGTTGTGATTGAAAAATAAAAATTTAAAAATTTCTGTAACTTTTACATGGGCCACTAGAAGCACTTTGATTCCTATATAGGAACTATAATAAAAATAAAAGCGTCAAAAATATTGGTTTATCTTCCAGTGCTGGTGAAAGAATGGTAGAGTTTCTATTAATTTACACTTGGGAAAATTAACGCCTACAAAATCATACTGAAAGCCAATATGAAAATTAAAAATAGGACTCAGATTTCTTGATAGAAGTGCACAGCTTTGGCAGATAGGAGAGCTTCAAAAAGGGAATTATAAGCACAACACTGAATTGTTACTTGATTTAGATCAGGCCACCTAGTGTTTTTGTGTTGAAAACATGTTTTTAAATTCTACTGGAAAGTAATGAAAGAAGCCAGAAATGCTCCTTTTCCAATGTCCAAGGAGAGCTGCGTGTTCAGGAGAAACACTGAAAGAACAGTGATGGTGGGTCAACAGCCCTGGGCTTGGACTGTGACCCTGGCCATGGGTGTTGTGCACTGCAGATTTCTGACACGCCCTTAGTGTATCATACTGAGAGTGCGTTACTCTTTCCCCCTTCTATTCCATACCACTGCCCCAAATTCCTTGCATCTCAAGTATGATGATTGGGAATTGGAGGTTCGAAGATGGTTAAGAATAGCTGAAATAAAAAATGAAAACACAGTAGGAGCAACAACGTTGGCTTGGAGTAATAACATCAGGAAGTAGGATAGGAACTTCCAGGCTCTTGTTCCCCCATAGAAACTTCAAGAAAACAAACAAAAGCTGAGCCAGCTTTGTAGAGGCTCTAAAAATAGTCAAAGGTTTATAGCAACCAGGCAATGCCCAGTTAAGAAGAAACAATCTTCAAAATGGTAGAAAAGTTTATGACATTTATGTTCATCATGCACGGTCTTTCCCCATAGCCCTCCAGACTGGAGAGGGCAAGAGTGAACCTTGCTGCAAATTATTGTGTATACCTGTATGGGGGTACCTGAAACTTACAGCAGGCACTTTCCTTTGTCTCACGTAACTTGGACCGCAGGTGGGAAAAGCAGCAGCCAAGGTGGCTACAAATTCTCCATCACCTGAAGAAATTCCAGGAAGAGACACACAATAAACAGGCCATCTAAGACTTAAAAGATAAGTTGTGGTAAGCCTGGAAAAGTCAGACTTGCAAAAGCAGCCACATAACATCTCAGGGGGACTCCCTACAAATGTGCAAAGCAAACCTAGTGAAGGGGTGGAGTAGTGCCCCTGCCAGGGCTAATCTGCAAAGACTTGCAAGAGGTGACTGCTCTCTCTTTTTTTGTTTATTATTTTTGTTGTTTTGTGTGTTTGTTTTAGCTTTGGGCATTCAAAGAAATCTATCGAAGCAGAAAACTTCTGTCAGAACATTAGCAGAAGATAAGGTCGAGGAACCTCAGTAATCATGCTTAAAAGGGAATAGTGGTTGAGAAAAAATCTTAGGAGTCTCAAAGCAGACTATACAGCCTTCAATAGTAGTTATTTTAAAGGCACATACACACACAGAGAGCAGTCCCTGGGGAAGGAGAATCTGTTTTATGGGGAAACCACTTTTTAATGTTCAGATGCCCAATTTTCAATGAAAACAGCAATAAGATCACAAATCATAGAAATAACCAGGGAGCCATGGCTCATTCAGAGGACTGTGATGAGGGAACAGAAACTCAGAGGAAGCCCAGGCATTAGACTTACTAGATGGAGACTTGAAATTGCTTTTCTTAAATATACTCCAAGAGCTAAGAGAAAGCATCAAAAGGAAACCAGAAAAACATGAGCAGCAAAGTATCAACAAAGTGATAGAAATTATGAAAAGAAATTCTGGAGCACAAAAGTACAAATTTGAAATGAAAATTTCACTGGAAAGGATAAAAAGAATATGTGAGCAAAATAATCAATGAACTAGAAGATACGAACAATTTATGTGATTAACTCTGAGAAGCAGATAAAAGAATAAAGCATGAACAGATCCTTTATTAGTCTGTTTGGCTGCTGTAACAATACTATTGACTGAGTAGTGTAAACAACAGAAATTTATTTTCTCATAGTTTTGAAGGGTGAAGTACAAGGTCAAGGTGTTGGTAGGTTTGGTTTCTTCTGTGGCTTCCCCTTGTGATTTGCAGATGGCTGCCTCCTTGCTGTGTCCTCACATGGTCTTCCCTGTGCCCACACATCATCTCTGTGTCCTAATCCAGTTTAATGACACTACTAAGATTGGATTAGGGTCCCTAACAGCCTCATTTTAATTCAGCACCTCTTATAGGGCCCTGTCTCTACATAGTCACATTCTGAGTACCGGGGTTAAAGTTCAACTTGAGTGTCCTTTGTGTGTTGTAGCGGGATGGGGTAGGGGGGCACAGTTGAGCCCATAACAAAGCCTAAGGGAATTACGAGACACTATCAAGGTATCCAACATATGCTTTACAGGAGTCACAGGAGGAGAAGAGAGAAAGAAAGAGGCAGAAGGATTATTTGAAGTAATTTTCTGAATTTTATTTATGTCATGAATCCACAAACCCAAGAAACTGAGTGAACTCCCAAGTAGAATAAACCTAAGGGGACCCACCCTGAGACACATAATCACATTGTCAAAAGACAAAGACAAAGAAAGAATCTTGAAAGCTGTACAAGCATCATTACATACAATGAATCCTTAATAAGATAGTTGGCTAATCGCTCATCAGAAACATTGGAGGTCAGAAGACAGTGGAATGATCTAGTAAGGTATTGAAAGGGAAAAGACTGAAAGTGGGAAATTTTATATCTGGCAAAACTGACCTTCAGAACTGAGGGAGAAATTAAGACGTTCTCAGATAAACAAAAGCTTGGAAAGTTAATTACTACTAGACCTACTCCAAAAAACAAACAAAAGCAATAGGAACTCATGCAAGTTGACATGAAAGAACACTAGACAGTAACTCAAAGATGTGAAGATATAAAGTTCTTCAGTAGAGGTAATCACATGGACAAATATAAATGCTGGTCTTATTATAATTTTGGTTTATAAGTGCAGTTTTTATTTTCTACAGAATTTTTAAAAATACGTACAAATAACTTAAGACATCTAATATATAAAGGTATTTCCTGCTACAGTGATGGTGTTAGGTGTTGTCAGCAATGACGGAAATATCATGACCCTGCATTTGTTTCCACAAAGCTTGAAGATGACTGCTCATGTTTACCTTGATGTTTTAAGAGAAGTAGTTGTACCATGGATGAAGCAAGCCGTAAATGGACGTCATTTTATCTTCCAACAGATGGTGCACCAGCACATAATGCCAAAAAGATGCAGGACTATCTCAGTGTCAGTGTTCCTAAATTATGGTCAAAGGAAATCTGGCCGACTGGTTCACCTGATGCAAGTCCTTTAGACTCTTACGTATGTAGCATTTGTGAGAGAGAAGTTAATAAACACCCTCATTTCAATAAAGAGGCTGTTAAAGCTAAGCTTGAAAACATGATGATGTCCATGGATAAAGAAAAGTTAAGTAAAGCGTGATCAAGATTCCAAAGTTAAATCAAGTCTATTATTACAGCAAATGGAGACTTTTCTTTAACAATTAAAAAAATAATGAGCCCAGGCTGGTGGCACAGTGGATAAGGTGCTGGCCTGTGAACCCAAAGGTCGCTGTTTTGATTCCCAGCCAGGGCACATAACCAGATTGCAAGCCAGGTCTCTAGCCAGGTCTGTAGCTGGAGGTAGGGGAAAGGCAACCATACATTGATGTCTTTCTCCCTCTCTGCCTCTCTCCCTTCCCCTCTCTCTAATAGTAAATGAAATCTTAAAAGAAAATTGGAGGACTCACATTTCCTGATTGTAAAACTTACTGCAAAGCCACAGTAATCAAAACAGTGCAGTAGTGGCATAAAGACAGACATATGGACCAGTGGACAGAACAGAGAGTCCTAGAATAAATAAACTCTTGTGTACATGATCAGATAATTTTTGACAAAGATGCTCAGACCATTGAATGGATCAAAGACCTCAATATAAGATCTAAAACCATATAGTTCATGGAAGAAAACAGAAGGGAAAATCTTCATGACATTGGATTTAGCAGTGATTTTCTTGGATGTGGCACTAAAAGCGCAGATAAGAAAAAAATAGATACACTGGACTTCGTCACAATTAAAAACTTTTGTATATTAAAGGACATCATTCAGGGAGTGAAAATACCCCAGAATGGGAGTTCATTCTTGTGCAATTAATTAAGAAGGGACAGAGGAATGAGTGAACATTTCCCCAGAGATTTACAAATGTCCAGGAAATGCATGAAAAGATGTGCAACATCACTTCCCTTTAGGGGAAGGTGCATCAAAACCACAATGGGATACTAACTACTTCACACTAGTTAGGATGACTTTTTCTTTTTTTTAAGGAAAATTACAAATGTTGGTGAAGATGTGGAAAATTAGAAACCGTATGCATTGCTGATAGGATTGCAAAATGGTGCAGCCACTGTGGAGACGTTTGGCAGTTCCTCAAAAAATTACACAGACAGTTAGCATGTGATCCATGAATCAGACTCCTGGGTACATACCCCAAAGAGCTGAAAGCGGGGATCAGATACTTGTCCACCATCGTTCATAGCAGCATTATTCACAACAGATTAGAGACAGTCCAATGTTCACCAGCAGGTGAATGGCCACACAAAAGGTCTGTCTATACAGTGGAGTATTATTGGGCATTAAAAAGGCATGAGGTTCTGATACATGATACATGGCTATGTCTTGAAAACATTTTACTATGTGAAATAAGCCAGACAGAAGGACAAATCCTGTCTGATTCCACTTCTGCCAGGACCTGTAATAGGCAAATTCGCAGAGACAGAGTAGAATAGAGGCCACCAGAGCGTTGCTGTGTGGGGGAAATGGGGTGTCCTGGCTGAGGGGTTACAGTGTCCGTTTGGGATCGTGATGGTCGTCACACAACGGTGAATGCACCTAATGTACGCTGGAAGAGGGTTACCATGGTAAACTTTATGTTACACGTATGTTACCAGAAAAAACACAATTTTTCACACAGGAATGATAAAGAGAATGTGGGAAAACTAGATCACACACGTGGCTGACACATGGACAGCACGATAAAGATAGAGGCGAAGGAGCGGCATCTCTCACATTCAGTCGTAAATGTCTTACCAAGATCAAACCACCACATTCGGTGAAGAGAACGTGTTTCTACCGCCCCAACTCCCCGATCTTCCCTGTTCACTTCTCTTCAGTCGGATGGGAACAGTAGGCTCTTCACCTGCTGCTGTTTGCAAAGCCCAAAAGCAAAACCTCAAAGCATTAATATTTAACAGCATGGTAGAAGCACAGACACCGCTGCAGAGTCGCTCATGACCATATCAGTATTCTCACTGTGTACGTTGATCATGAGTGCATTTAAGCCAGTTGACTTACATATAATTTTATTTTAGAGAGGGGGGAGGGAGGGAGAATGAGAGGGTAGGAAACATCGGTTGATTGCCTTCTGCAAGCACCCCAATAAGACAGAGCAGAGAGTCTACAGCCCAGGCATGTGCCCTGACTGGGAATCGAACTGGCGACTTTCAGTTCACAGGCCAGTGCTCAATCCACTGAACCACACGCTCTATCCAGGGCTGATTTTACCTACTGTTTTTTTTTTCCCCCCTTCAGGCTGCTTCATAGGAGCTGTGAATCTCAAATCCAGCAACCGAAACCCAGTGGTACCAGAATTTGAAAGTAAGTACCAGGGAGGCGGGATCAGGAGCAGGGGCACCATCTAATGGACATTCCGCAGTCCTGCAGCCAGCTCGGGACCAGCAGGCACAGGGCACAGGGAGGGCCACTGCGCGCTCTGCGGTGGCGGCAGGAAGCCCGGCTTCAGCAGCCGCGGCCCTGCAGGTGTGAGAGGCCCTGTCCCGGGTCCCCTGTCCCGGGTCCCCTGTCCCCGCTCCGTGCTTACATTACGCAACTGAGAACTTGCTTACACGCAGGTGGTGTATGAAGGGGAAAGTCTTTTTCCCCTCCGTTTAGTAAGGGTTCTGGCTAATCATCTGGATTCCTTTTCTGCCTAACATCAATCTTAAAGTCTCTTGGAGCCTGGAAACAGCTCGGTTTTTAATCTGCATGAAAGACCTAAAACCAGAGGAAGTTCCGCATGGTTCGGGTAAACAAGGAGCCTGAAACTGTTCTACTTTCCCTGAGAGTTCTTTTTTTTTCCTTTGCTCGTTAGGTGTGGAGCTGTCGTGTATCATTACAGAATCACAGACACATAACCCCAGGATTGAGTGGAAGAAGATTAAAGATGCCCAAACCACATACGTGTTTTTTGACAACAGAATTCAGGGTAAGGTCCTGTAGCCCTCTCCTCCGCCACCAGGGGAGGGCTCAAGGCGGTTTTCCCTCCGGTCCTGCCTCTGAAGCTAGGATTGGTTTTGTGTTTTGTTTTGCTTTACTTACGGCCGATGAAAACATGTAAAGGTAACGAGACTGGCACATTGAACCTTCCTGACCCTGTGAGCCAGCTGCTGGGAATAAATACCAGCTTGTGAGGATTTCAGCCTGTCCGCGAACTATCTCTGTGAATCATCGGCGTGAACATTTTCCTCAGCCAGTTTTCCGCCATGATCCCTGACACGAGTGATGAAAGTGCATCAGGAGGAACAGCGAGGAGACAAGTCCCACCATTGGACGAGTGTTGACTGGTGCCGGCATCCCGCTCTGGGGAAGCACGCGGAGGCCCCTTGGGAGGATGTCATCCTGGGTTAGCACAGAGGTCAGCGTAGGGCGCTCCTGGGTTACAGGAAGCAGGGGAGGGACCAGTCGTTCCCACAAGTGACCTTTAGGCAGAGACCTGAGGAAAGGGCAGTTATCCAAGTCAGAGGGCCAGGTGCGGCATTGAAGAAATGGGTTGGGCAGGGAAGGTCGTATGTCAAGATGCAGCAGCAGCAAATGTCAGCTTGGCTTGTGGCAGACGCTGCAGGCTCCCCACCGCTGGGGCTTAGGCTACGAGGAGGATGAGAGGAGGATGAGGAGGAGGAGGAGGAGGAGGAAGAGGGGCTTCACGCGAAGCTCAGGGCTGTGCGGCTGGCCAGCAGTGAAGGCCAGGCGAGGAGGGGCTGACTCCCGAGGGCCCTCGGGGAGATTTGATGAGGGAGGTGACATGGTTACATTTATGCTCCAGAATGACTGCAGCTGCCGCCGTGCAGGGAGGGCTTGCACACGGACAAGGCTGGGAGAAGGGTGACCATTCAGGGTTCTGCTGTGGAAGCAGGGGGGCTGCTGTGGCCTGAGCTGATGCCCAGGCAGGGGCGGGGGAGAAGAAGAGGAGGTGTTGCTGGGAGGTTGCTGTCCTAAGGGAGGGAGCGGACAGAGCCTCGTGAGAGGGGGCGTGGGACACGGGACAAGGCCTTCTGTGCGGTGGGAGGGAAGGTGTGACCGTGAGGCACCCGTGCAGGGGAGTCGTAAGCAGGGTGGCTTCAGAATTCTCAGAGACGTGGACAGTTGAGGTTTCAGATGGGAAAGAGATTGTGTGGTACACCCTACATCCACAGTCTTTCTGCTTTAGATCCTCACTACCATCCCGGGTTATAGGCTCTTCAGAATGGTTTTGCCTCCCCACCAGGATCCTTCCTCACTGCTGATTTTTGAAGAGAGAAATGTTATTGTCAGAAAACAAATCCGTTTTCTCGGGCAACTTAGGCTTCTCCTGATAAGCCCTGTTCATGCAGTTTGGATCATCTGAGAAACCAACTGGGAATTTCTCCCCAAACGTCCTGTTTCTGGGAAATAAACACCTTAGAGTTAGCCCGCAGGAAAGGGAGGCTGTTGACCATGAAAAATAGAAGGGTTGGAGGAGAACTTCAGTCCGAGTGGTCTTTTCCTTGCCTCCACACAGGGCTAGACCGAAGGCCTGCTGATGGGCTCCCATTTACCATTTTCTCACGAGGTGTGAGTTCTCAGCCTCCATGATGACCCCCGGCTCACAGGCCTTCCTGTAAGAAAGGCCCCTGGAAATGTTTGTCCCCTGCCGAAAGGCCACGCTGTGTTTATGATACTACGGTTTAGTAATAATTAGTTTCTACCTTTTTGCGTCATTTTCCCTCCTAGCCCCTTCTCTTACTTGGCATTCTTAAAGTTCTTCATGCTCCTTTGAAAGAGTTACTGTGTCTTTTTATGGTTTAAAATTTTTAAAAACAAAGCCCTGGCTGGTGGCTTAGTGGATAGGCACCGACGTGCAAACCCAAAGGTCACTGGTTTGATTCCCAGCCAGGGCACATACCCAGGTTGCAAGCCAGGTCTCCAGCCAGGTGCATGGCTGAAGGCAGGTGAAAGGCAACCACACATACATTGATGTTTCTCTCTCTTTCTTCCTTCCTCCCTTTCTTTCTCTCTGAAAATAATGAATGAAATCTTGAAAAAAAAAAAAAAAAGGTGTATATTCAGTCAAGACATGTAACTATCATTGCTATCAAATTCCAGAACATTTTTTTTTGTCCCCGAAAGAAACCCCATACCCATCAGTACTCAGTGACTCCCCATCTTCTCTACCCCCACTTCTGGGCCCCCTGCCCGGTCCCTGCAACCACGAATCTACTTTTTCTTGATGGAGCTGTTTGCTGCAGACGCCTCATGTAAATGGAATCACACCATACATGGTTCATTGTGACTGACATCTTTGGGCACATGGTTTCAAGGCTCATCCATGTTGTAGCATGTGCTGGTGCTTCATTTGGTAAAACGTGGGCCAATGATACTTTCTTGTTCCATCAGTTGATGTACATTGGGTTATTTTCACCTATTGGCTCCTATCAATAATGCATTCATGTACAGGTTTTTGTGTGGAGAAAAGCTTTCATTTCTTGGTGATAAATGACCAAGAGAGTACAATTGCTAAGTCATGCAGTAGTTGAATGATATATATATGTATATTTAAGAAACTGCCAAACTGTATGCCAGAGCAGCTGTACTATTTTATATTCCTCAGCAATTATTTCCCTACATCCTCACAAACACTTGCAATTGTCCATCATTTTGATTCCAGCCATCCCAGAGGGTGCGAAGTGGTAGCTCATTGTGGTTTTGATTTGCATTTCCCTGATGCCTGAAGTTGTTGAGTCTTTTCATGTGCTTATTGGCCATTTGTAGATCTTCTGAAAATGTCTATTCAAACCCTTTGTCCATTTTCATTAGTTTATTTGTCTACTTATTGTTGACTCGCAAGTTCTTTATATGCAGGCATTTGGTTTTACTGCTCTTTGCCTGATTGTGCTTTACAGATTTTTTTTTTTAACAAATTGAAGACAAAACTCCCCATCAACAAAAAGATTAAAATTTGCTTTTTTGTGTTACTTGCTTTATTGTAGTGGTCTTCACGGTGTGCCTGTGTTCAGGGTGCTGGTCCTTTGTTGGGTACATCATTTGTCAGTATTTTCTCCTATTCAATAAATTGTGTTTTCACTTGCTGGTATCCTTCGAAACACAGAAGTTTTTATTTTCTGTGAAAGTCCAGTGAAGGTGTGTATAGCTTTGTGTGAGTATGCTTGTTCCTTTGGGGTCAGATCTAAGCAATCATTGCTAATCCATTGCTATGCCAATTTACGCCCTGTTTTCTTCCTGTGAGTTTCATAGAATGAGGTTTTCGGTAAGGTCTTTGATGTATATGGTGTGAGGTAGGATTTCAGCTTCATTCTTCTGCCTGTGGACGGCGGGTGGTCCCTTCACCATCTACAGCGGCCTGGGGCTCTGGCCTGATTCCTTTCCAATCCCTGCTGAGAGGGATGAGAGGGAAATGAGGTCCTGCTTTAAAAACAGACACACAGGAGACGGTACACACCTGGCCCTGTCTGGCGCTGGTGTCTTCCGAGTTCCCCTCTGCGATACAGACACAGGGGCAGATGCCAGCCTGCAGTCTTCTCCCTGAGGCATCAAATGCTGCCCCCAGGAGCCACCTCCTTCAAGTGGAAAAGATACCTTCAGAGTCTTGTAGTGCCCTGCGTCTTCTTTCTGTAGGTGATCTGGCAGGCCGTGCAGAACTAATTGGACAAACCTCTCTGAAGATCTGGAACGTGACGCGATCAGACTCAGCCCTTTACCGCTGCGAGGTGGTTGCCCGAAATGACCGCAAAGAGATGGACGAGATCCTCATTGAGTTAACCGTGCAAGGTAGGGGCTCGGGCAGTTAAAGCAGGTTCTCCCTTCCAGGCTTCATAAATCTGCGCACGAGGTCTGTCCCGAAAGTACTGGCCACGTAAGCTGTTTTCATGATATTGACACTGGCTCAATACTTTCTGGACAGACCTCGTGTATTTAAAAAAAAAAACAAGGATCAGCTCGCACTTTCTTTCCCTTTACATGACACCTCCCTGAGGGAATCACAGGACTCGGGGCGGGAGAGCTTGGAAGCCTCAGCGGCCGGAGTCGGAGGCCCAGTGACACACGGTGGCTGTCTGGGGGTGAGGGGAGCAACAGGGGGCCCATTTCGGGCGGCAGACCCCACGGCGCCCGGAGGCTCACGTGACCATGGGGCAGCCGTGCTGCAAACCCGTGGCTGGTGTTCTTGTTTGGGGAGCGGGTTCGGGGCAGGCTCCAATGAGAATAGGCTGTGCTGCTGAGTTAGACACCAGCCTGTGTTTCTCCTGCAGTGAGGCCGGTACCTCCCGTGTGCAGGGTCCCCAAGGCTGTGCCTGTGGGCAAGGCGGCCACGCTCTACTGCCGGGAGCAGGAGGGCCACCCGCCGCCCCATTACAGCTGGTACCGCAACGACCTGCCCCTGCCGAAGGACTCCAGAACCAACCCCAGGTTTAAAAATTCCTCTTTTCTCATGAACTCGGAAACAGGCACGCTGGTAAGAGCTCTCCTGAGAGGCGGGATGGGGACGTCTTTGCTGGGGCAGGGGGTCCTCTGGTGGAAAGAGCAGTTCTTGGGAGAGAGGAGGAGACGTTCAGAGGGGAACCAAGCCTGTGTCAGGGATTCTTCAGGAAAAGGTCCTGCAGCGAACACTCAACTGTACGGTTCACGACATAACCACTGGGTGATGGGCTGGATGAGATCACGGAGTTGCTCATTGCTTTAGGCATTGTCGTCATGATGAAACACTTCCTGTCTTCTAGGGATACGTAATGAAGTATCTGTGGATAAAACGTAACTGGAGTTTGCTTCAAAAGAATCCAGGAGCCTTGACGGGAAGGGGTGGGTGGAGGAAGAGGTGAAAGGCTGGTTGTGCACAGGGGACAGATCACCTGGGAGCACGTCACCCCAGGCTTCTGTGACACCTGGGGCTGCCGATCAGCAGGGCCTGTCACTGCAGGGGGGACCAGCCAGGTTATAGGATAGAGTCCTTTGTATTTTGTATTGCCAAAGTGTCGCTTGAGAAACAATCGTTGTTGGAGTCCTATCTGAATAAGTTAGGCTCAGCTTCCCGCTAGGAGCTGCTAGGCTCTGCCGTCTCTGTATACCGAGGGGCACCTCTTGTTCAGAGCTCTCAGGCCGGTGTCAGCAAGGGACCCCGGATGGTGACCTAGACGCCGAAGGGAAACCAGGAGCAGACATTGGACCCTGTTCTGGGCTTAGCATGTCAGCAGGGGGTGGGGGTAGGAACTTCTTCCCCCTCCCTGCTGATCAGCCTGTGTCCCCTGCGTGCTCCCGGAGCAGGTGTTCAGCGCTGTCCACAAGGAGGACTCCGGGCGGTACTACTGCATTGCCTCCAACGACGCCGGCTCGGCGAGGTGTGAGGAGCAGCAGATGGAAGTCTGTGAGTTACCTCCCGAAACGGTGTCCTCCGAACACTGGCGAGCTACCAGGACAGTTTAGTCAGTTTAGATCATCGGTTTAGACAGCTCTCCTGCTTGCGTCTGTAGTTGACTGGGCGCACCAGAGCCCACCTGGGTGCGTCGGAAGATGAGCAAGTTCTGAGAAACAGCTAAACG
Organism: Noctilio leporinus; assembly: GCA_004026585.1. Taxonomy (NCBI): domain Eukaryota; kingdom Metazoa; phylum Chordata; class Mammalia; order Chiroptera; family Noctilionidae; genus Noctilio; species Noctilio leporinus. Next base: position 127,290 of record PVIW01000443.1, on the reverse strand, counting down.
ACGAACCAGTGTTCCTTGCCCTGTGTTCATCTCCTCAAAATACTTTCTAGAGCCTTTGTGGGTTGGAAACATGGCTCACTACGTCAGCTTTTAACCGAGTTTAAGAAACGCCATTACTTTGTAATTGATAAAAACGTGAGGCTTGGTAAAGTCCTCCGTTTACCCAGCTGAACCATTTTGCAGAAAGCCGAAGCGGGGTTAAAGGCTCTGCCCTGCGAAGATGCCATCTCTACGGCACTGGTTCTGAAGGAGCGGTGTCGGGCCAGAGCAGAGGTGGATGGGGCCCTTCAGAAATCCCTGGGGACTCGCTGGGTCGCGCCCCCCGCCCCACGGGTAGCCAGCTGCTGAGTAGTGTTTGCCAAACTTGCCTGGCATGAGACTGGCTGGGGCCCCCGTTTCATACTCAGATTTCAGGGCCCCCCATCCGCACGGATCCATCGCAGAGGAGGCTGTGAAGTGCGTGTGAGAGATGGCATCCCCCGCGCCCCTTCTCCTGTCAGGCTAGGAGGACGAGTCCTGAGCTTTGCTCCAGACCTGATGAATTTCCAGGGGTGGAGCTTGAAAGTTGAGATTTTAAAACCAGAATTTCGGGTTGATTTTTAAATGTGCACTCGTTGAAAACCGCTCCACTGGAGTGAGGGAAAATTTTAACAAGCTCCCTTTTGCCTGGTATATCCTGTGCCTATTCTTCATTGCCTTTATAAAAAAGTTTTTATTTATTCATTTCCAGCGAGAGGGGAAGGGAGGAAGGAAGAGAGGGAGAGAAACATTAATGTGCGGTTGCCTTTCATGCACCCCCAACTGGGGACCTGGCATGTGCCCTGACTGGGAATCGAACCGGCCACCGTCTGGTTTGTAGGCCAGCACACAGTCCTCTGAGCCACACCAGTCAGGGGCATTGCATTTTTGTTTGTACAAAGGAAACTGCCCTTGGTGCTCTCACACTGGCTGTGACCGAGTCCCTTTGCCCACCACCCAGAAATGGGAAAACGGGGTTGGGGGATTTCCACCAAGGGGGCCTGTCGTGAGGCTGGCCGGCTGGTGAGGGGTCTCATCCTCACCTCGTAGGTATTAGTGTGTGAAACTCGCTGCCTTCCCTCAACTAATCCACAGGAAAGGGAAGCCCTGAAAATCAGTTTTTCTTCCGTGAAACTCCTGCCTCCTAATTCTGTCTTTATAGTGTATCTATTCCCTCCATTAACATTCTCAGGGATTTGGCCAGAGGATTGTTGAGCCTTTCATACGGTGCCAGGCCCCGTCTGCTGCAGTCGCAGTTATAACGGCGCTTGAACTGCAGAGGGCTCAGTGGTTTTCACGTGTGAGAGCAGGGGTTACGGTATCTTGGTGTCTAGGAGAGGAGTTTTTACATGCTCTCACTCTGTGCTTATGGTGGGGTTGAGGGGGGAGCCTGCGGGGCAGAGGGGGTGGGGAGGATGGAGGCAGGGGGCAGGCACAGCGGGTTCTGGGTCTCAGAAGAGCAGACCAGCATGCATGCTGTCTTCCGTCCATCTTCCTCCACCCCAGACGACCTGAACATCGGCGGGATTATCGGGGGGGTCCTGGTCGTTCTGGCCGTGCTGACCCTGATAACAGTGGGCATCTGCTGTGCGTACAGACGCGGTTACTTCATCAACAGCAAGCAGAGTGAGGAAAGGTGAGCCTGCCTGTCTTTTGTGGCAAAATAAAGTTCAATTTGGCATTGATATGGTAACCAGTCATCACTGAACTGCTGTTTTATTTCGCAGTTTCAAGAGTCCAGGGAAGACAGATGGAGTTAACTACATCAGGACAGATGAGGAGGTAAGGAGGAGGCAACAGCTGGTGTCGTGCAGGGGACCCGAGGTGGAGGTATCCCCAGCAGGGGCAGTGACGTTCCTCCTTGGAAACCAAGTTGGATCCTATAGGGAAAAAACATCTCCCAGGTACATTCCAGACCCCAAGCTCTTTAGCCCTCACAGTAACATACGGCCATGCTGCTGGTGCTAACAGCGGCCAGCGTTGGACGTTTCCTGCTGAGGGTGGCTAACTTGGTTTGCTTGGCCAGTTTTCTCTTCGGGGGATGGGCACTGGACCACCATCCTCCTTTCCCTGCGTCCCGCGGGCCCCGGCAGAGGGCATGTTTCCTAACGCTGTGTCGGCCTTGCAGGGCGACTTCAGACACAAGTCGTCGTTTGTGATCTGACGGCTGCGCTGCGGCGGAGAGCACACGCGCTACCTCTACTGGCAACGTTGTGCAGCGCGGCTCGGAGCGAAGTGCACTTGGGCAGAGCTAGGCACTCGTGAAAACGCTTTCTGTTTTGGCCAAAGTTGACCGCTACTCCTTTCTTACTTTTTAACAAGCCACATAAATAAAAGAATTTTCCTCAAGATGGGCACAGTCACCGCAAGGAAAAGAAACTGAGGCTGCTTCCGCCGGGCTCCCAGGCGCCTGGGAGGGTGACCGTAAGGCTCTTGCTGGTCACGGTGGGCCAGGAAGCCAGCGTGTCACCACCTGCTGTCACCAGCCAGGGCGAGCACTGCGTGGGGGGTGACGAGGCAGTGCCGGGCTTGGCCGCGTGCATCCTAGAGGAAACCCTGCCGCTGCAGAGTTCGAATTGGTGACCCAGAAAAAAAGAGGCTCCGTGTGCGGGGACCCGGCCCCGCCGTGGCCCGCAGACCGTCCCCCACCGTTTCCCATGGAAAGCTCGGCCCCTCAGGGTTGCGGTGTTCAGCGTGGCGAACCTTCCTGGATCGGCATTGTGTAAACCGGCCCCAGCAGAAAGGTCAACTGCTCGTTGGAAGAAGGGCCTTCTCCCCTGTAGGAGCCCAGCTTGTCCGTGAAGTTTCAGTATTTGAGGGAAACCTCCATCTCAGCCGGAATGTGAAATGGTACTAAAATAGCGTTCTGCTTTTCTATGGGTGTTTATTTTATAGAATTTTATATTCTAAATTTTTGCTAAACATGTATTTTGGTTATTGAAATATTGAGAAAATTTCTATTTAAACTATAAATATGTTGTCCATGATAACCTTTTTTTTTTTTAAAGAAAAAGTTCAACTTACAGTAGTAGTTCCAAGCCACTTGTGTTAAATCAGAAGATGTCAGCATTCAGAGTATCTTAACCCAAAGAACCCTCTCAAGGAGGTTTACCAGAACATTCCTTTTCCCATACGTGCTTTGGCATTTTTCACAAGAGAACCTGCCGTCTATACATCAGACCATTGTTGCTTTGGCAACCTTTAAAAATTCCAGTTATGTCAGAATCTGTCTAATATCTCTCAAAAAAAAAAAAAAAAAACCCACACAACAAAAAGCAAAAATCCAGCCCATAAGGACCTCCTAGCCATACACACGCAAACCAGGTCAGCCAGCTCTCGGGTGGGGCGTCTGCCCTGAGGGTGTCGGCTACTAGCCGGCAGGCCCACCCTCGAACACCCTGACCCTGGCTCTGTGTGCCCATTAGCTTGAACACCTGTTCACGTCCCACAGGCACTTGGCTCAGCCCGGGACAGTGCAAGGTGTCACCTCAGGACACATGGGTCTTCTCCAGGCAGCACCGCAGCCTGGCGCTGGCGGCCACAGCCCTTCTTGCTGGTGGATGGCTTATGACGCAGAAGCTACTGCAGTTTGGCTTTTTGAATTCACTTGTGTAGTTCCTAAGACTGACCAGGGCCAAAGGCAGTTTTGGATCAAATCTGTCAAATCTGTCAAATAATGTTTTTTAGACAAATGAATTCTCCTTGGCCACGAGGAAAGCACCGAGGCACCGCAGACCGGCTCATTTCCCCGTCGGCCGGTGTGTGCCGGGCTGGCCGGGCAGGGCCACCAGGGCCAGCCCTGAGGGTGAGAGCAGTGCCCGACTCAAAGGCGGCTTCTGAATCCACCCACAGCACCGCACCTTGTGGGGGATGTCAGACACTTTCAAAGGCCCTTGTTCTTCAAGAGCAGACGTTCTTAGCCTCAGACACGATGCTGTGTTAACTCATAATGTGAAGCGATTTAAAAGCCAGGAGCTTGTGAAAGGAAAACCTCGGGTCCCATCGCGTGCTTCGATCGTTTTCATGTAAGAACATAGCTTGGGATCCAACTTTCATTGTCTTAAGGTTTTCTACTTTGCGGTTTTTAAAATTCAAGACTTGAGACCCACGCTGACTTTTCTAAGTTCTGTGAACTACTCTGCCATGGGACGATGGGCAGAAGCAATGGACAAGTCTTTGTAGTTGCTCAGTGGTGCTCACCCTCTTTTGCAGTTGGGCTTTGAAAGCATACAGTTAGGGCTCTCTCCATCCTCACCTCTTAGGAAGGGACAGTCCCTCCTTTCTCTAATGGTTGGGATCGGCAGCCTTTTGTCCCCTTCTCGTGCCCTGAAACGTCCTGCCCGGGGGACTGGGTCAGACAGGAGAGAAGTGAAAGGCGGAGTACGGAACGTAGCTGCCTGCTACTGTAAAAACGTGGGCAGCAAAGAACATGCGTATGTTTCCAACGTGAATGTGACGGAAGATGCGAGGCCTCGGCAGGGCTGTGGTGACCTTCGGTGTGGCTCCTCTGTACATAGATGCGGCAGCCTTGTACTAACACACCTGGAAGTTGATATTTGTTAAACCTCATTTATAAAAGCTTTAAAAAAAATATCAACGTTGCTCCTTCATTTCTCTTCCTTCCTCTCCTGTTGGATTTCCATCTTCTCCCAAGGCTTGCGCTTTGGTGAGTGAGCACCCTCAGTCACTGCTGTCACCCTTGGGTGCGCCCTCAAAGCAGCTCCGAGTCCCTCCACCAATGACGTGTCCACGTGGATCACAGTTCACCTCCGGGAGGGCTGCGGGGTGGGTCCCAGTGACATTCTACCCCTCACATCCTGCCACCACGTTTATATTAAAAACACAACCACCTGTACTTGAGCTTCCATAGTACTGGGATTGAAAAGTGAACCCGCTGGATTTCCTCCTGGTCACTGGAGAAAACATGACATACGTAGTTTTAACACGTTGCTGATGGGCAATTTTATACAAAAGCCACCCCATCACTGGCTATATTTTGGTAGCTGAATATGAATATGAAACTTCATATATAAACTTCAGTATACTTTATACATAATGTATTGAAATGAAACTTGGTGCACATCTTTTCTATAACTTTTAATAATGTTCTAGTGGGAGTCTTCTTTAGGCCCGTGACTATTTTTGCTAAAACGTGGTCTTTTAGTTTTCCTGAAAGCCTGAAAGGTGAGTCTTTGTAAGGAGCTCTTTTAGAGGTACTGACGTAAGTGCCAGATTCTGTATACATGTTTTTGAATCATCAGTTCTACTCCCTAGCAACCTGGAGTAGAAATTGTTTGTATCTCATTTTACTTTGTAAATTATAGTTAAAGAGTAAATTTTGAGTGCATTGAAGCACAACTGGTCGAAAAGAATGCTACATTTTTATACCATTTTCAACTTTCCATAAGATACTGCTATTTGCCAAATACTGGTCTGCTTGATTGACCCTTTTCATGAATTTGTTGTCATCTAGTTAGTACCCATGTGGGTTTAACTATCTCATCTGTAGAATTGCTCTTTCGCTTTCCAGTGGATTTCATAGCAGCATCGCGAATAGTTAAGAGCACATGCACTAGCTTCTTGTCTTTCCAGGTAGTAAGAAGAGTGTGTGTCCTTTCCATAAAAACATAATTTCCCCTTTCTGAAGATTCTTTGATTTTTCTTTTAGTTCTTTTGGCAAGCCACGGTATTCCCTTATAGTACGCAGACCAGTGTTTCCCAATATTTCAGCAGCAGGCATGCTGTTCTAGTAATTATCCTGGTAAACTTGATGCCAAGAATAAACCTGAATAGGTTTCAAAATTGCAAATGTAGCCAGTTCACTTTCACAAAGGATTCTCACTAAAATTCCATATTTTGTTATCTTAGCTGGATAGTATATTCTGAAGCCCACATGCCCTCTATGTGGTATCCTTCCTTCATCTAGGGATAATTCCTATTTAAGGTCAATACAAAGACTAAAATCTTCGAATAAAGTAGTCCAAAAGAGGTCTAATTTTGTAAAGTCTATCTTCATTAGATGGAGCTTGTGAATTATCACTAAGATGAAGAAAAGTAAGGATAAACTCAAACCTCATTCTGGCCATAGTTCTAGGAAATACGGGTGCTTTGAGCAAAGGGTCCATTGACCAGTAATCTCTCCAATGTGATTTTTTTTTGTCCCATCAATATCAATAAACCAAGAAACTTCTTCATATTACTAGTGGTAACTTCCATCCGTGGTAAAGTTTTAGCAGATGTTTTATAAAGCTTTTTCATTTGGCAGTGGTATAAATTGGTTTGCGAAGTAATTAACTTAAAATCATTATCAAAAAGTAAACCTGTCAATTCACTGATACTCCGTGAGTCACTAAGTTCACCAGTTACACCTGAAGTAGTTGTATGATCCTTCAAGGGTGGTGTAATGCCATTTTCTGTCCATTCTTCTTCAGAATCACTTTTACTATCAGATTCTGTCCATTTCTTTTCTGTTTTGATGGTCTAGTATCAGATTCAGTTATCTTCCGACAGACTGTCATCTTCCCCATCACTGCTACATGCTTCAAAGTCAGTTGGACAATCAGAAAAAGCATCTGCATGTCATTCACTGAAAAATTCTTCACCGTTGCAATGCGCCATATTTGAAAATTTTCAATACTAAAATTGTGATAAAACCTGGAATATCTAGAAAGATAATTTTTTATAATAAGTACGATTGAACACAATAAGAAAACTTTTACAAAATCCTACATTCTCAGTTTTACAAACTGTAAAGCACAAACACGTGTTAACTCATTACTGGTCAACCACATTTGGACTTGAAAATATGAGTTTTTTGGTGACCGGTTAAGAAAGTGATACGGCTGCCTGGTGGTGCCAATGGAAAAGACTGAGGTCATGCCCCCTGTGGGAGGGGCCGTCCTTAGCAGACGACCAACACGAGTGGCCTCAGAGCCGCTCAGAAGCCCGACTATGTTTACCCGTGAGAGGGGTGGGTGCTGTCAGCAGGCAGCCATGTCTGGGGACAAAGACGGGACAGATGAACTGAACCTCAAAGACAAACAGCCATTGCTTCTTCCTAACAGGAAGATTTGGTTTTATTACTAATGTTTTAAAATGAGACTAGTTTTTGTTTTTTAAGATTTTATTTATTATTTTCAGAGAGAGGGGGAAGGCAGAGAGAGAGAGACATCAGTGTATGGTTGCCTTTCACCTGCCTCCAGCTATGGACCGGGCTGGAGACCTGGCTTCAACCTGGTTATGTGCCCTGGCTGGGAATCAAACCAGCGACCTTTGGGTTCGCAGGCCAGTGCCTTATCCACTGTGCCACCAGCCAGGGCTATTATTAATTTTTTAAATCCGCACCAGAGGGCAGGTACACTTATTGATTTCGGAGAGAAGAAAGGAGAGTGACATCAATGTAAGAAACATCCATTTGTTGCTCCCTGTACGCGCTCTGACCAGGGATGGAACCTACAACCTTTTGGTGCACAGGACAACACTCCAACTGACGGAGCCACCAGGCCAGGGCTGGTTTATTTATTCTTTAATTTTCTTTTTGTAAATTAGAACAAATACCAAACAAAAGCTATCTTAAAAACTAGAAAAATTATATTGCAAAAGAATACTAGAAGGCTGTATTTATGCTTATTAACTTTATTGTTTTAGAAAGCTGTACACTTTTTTTAAAAATGTGCAATTCATAAATAGAAAAAATACTACAATAAAAATCTTATCATTAGATATGGGAAACTACTATAAAGAAAGCAAATGTGCTCCTTAAGGACCAGATACACATCATCAAAATAAACGATGCTGTCAAACAGAGTAGCTAAAATATTAAATAGCTAAGGCATTTCTCTGTACAACTGTATCTTACCATCAGTTTCATAAGAAATGACAGAGGTGGGCAGCACACAGGTGAACAGTGGGAAGGTGCTGGAATCAAGGACGCCGGGCTTGGGTGTGACACACGGCAAGTGTCCCCAGGGCCTGTGGGAGGAGACCCGCTGCCTCCCCGCACGCAGGGCACATCTGCCCAGGCCCCGCCCGGTGCCCCGGCTCAGTTGGCTGTTTTCAGGGGGCTCTTCCGGAGTGACCTCCTGCCGGGGACTGGGTGGTCTTTGTTTCTGGCCGGAGACTTCACGTTCCACTGCTGGGGCTGAGGAGGCCTGCGGAGGAAAGGGCGGTCGCCCTGCTGCTCAGAGAGGAGGAGGAAAGCCCGCCCTGCAGACCTCGCGCTAACTTACGGTTTATCAGGCAGCGAGAGACATAAAATGTCATTTCCTTGATTCTGGGCTTCCGTTTTCCCTGAAAGGGAGATGAACACAAGGTCAGACTTCACTTCCCGGGGCCCCAGCGTGTGGCTCGAGGTCTGCCAGGCGGGGCACTTGCCTTTGCCTGGAAACGGTGTCCGGGGCGAGCCGATGTAGCTGACGCCGGCTTCAAATGTGACGTCGCCGATGGTCTCTGGGCAGAGGGGAGGCAGCAGGGTTAACAAAGGGCCGGTAAGCGAGCGCGTCAACTGAACCCCCTAGGGAGGGTGTCAGAGTTTCCGGGCCGCTTCCCTCGGCCTCTTACACGTAAGTCAGGCCTCCGCGGAGCTGACCTTTCTGTAGGACGTGTCAGTACTGGAGGCCCCTTCCTGGCTTCTTCTCTGGCACTCCCTGCTTAGACTGCTCTGGGGCGCCCTGTCTCCGGTGTCCGCCTGTCCCAGGGGCCGGACCTCTCCTGAGTCCTGCAGCCCCTGCTGCCCCTGCCCTGGACACCCTGCGCGTGCCAGGCGGCACCCACGGGTCCTCTGCTCCTGTAGTGGGTGCCCATCCCGGCTGGGAGCCATGAGCAGGTTGGCCGCCTCTGTTCCCTGGCCTGGGCCCACCCACAACCTACCACCGTGGCCACCCGCCTGCCGCCTCTCCTTCCGGGTCACCCTGGGGAGCCAGGAGCGCGCGTGCAGAACAGACTGACACGGACGCAGGGCTTGCGTCCTAGCTCTGCCCTAGTAGCTGTGGGAACCACTCTCAGGGCCTCATGCTCCCTTCTCTGAAAAGGGTTACACACGGGCTGGCCTCAGGGGAGGCGTCAGGATCGGATGAGATCATTTGTGTTAAGTCCTTCCCACAGTGCTCGGTACAAGGGAAGCACTAAAGATGCATTAGCAGCTCCTGTGACTTAGGAGCTATTGTCCCCCGTGTCACTTAGAGGTAAACTTTCCAGCCCTAGTAAAGTGGCTGTCCTGCTGAAGTCCCCTGACGGTGCAGGGTGTGCTTTCTGAGCCGGGCACTCAGCCGCTGGGCCGCCTGGCCCTGCCACCCCTGCAGCCCACACAGGCTGGGTCACAGGCATCAGGTCCTCGTCACTCTCTAAGCAGGGGCCGGAGCGGCACCCCTGGCCGCCCAGGTCGTTCTGCCTGCAATGCGCTCCCTGGGCCGGCTCCACATCGGCACCACGTCGCAGGAGCTGCTACCCCACGGCCGGTACTAGCCTGTGCGGGTTGCTGACTGTGCTGGCGGAGCTGCCGTCCCCTCTGCAAGAGCACTTCAGCAGCAAGTTGCAGGGGTCGGGCCTGTCCCGTCCACTGGGCCCTCCCGGGGCCCTGGGGGACCCTTCCCGGCTGCGCCCTCGGCGCCCAGCGCTGTGCCCGAGCACCCTGACAGAGGGCGGTCAGCAGCTGTCCTCTCCGTCCTGCTCACTTCTCTCCCTGGGGGGCTCTCCTGTGCTGCAGCAGAAATTCCCCTTGCTGCTCCTGTGTGGAAGCTGCGCACATCCAGGCGCTGGGGTGCAGACTTCACAACAGCCCCGGTGCAGCGGGTCCTAGACTCACCCCCCTGTGTGCTTGCAGACCCTTAGCGTGAAAGGCAGAAGTAGCTTTGCTGCCCAGGCTACAGCAGGAGAAGGACTGGCTAACCTCACCCCTGACAATTCTGTTACAGTCTAGCACCGAAAATCACTTATTTCCGCTTAGCAGAGCCGCCCTCTTCTTGCAGGGGCACTGGTGCCCAGAGCAGCGGCCCTGGCTGGCCTTTTCCTACCGGCCTTGTAGGGCCTTGTAGGGCCTTATAGCGGGAAGCACCCCTTGAAGGCGCCCGGCTAAGTTGTCAACAGAATCCAGATTTATGAGGTCTGTCCCCAAAGTACGCGCTTCACAAACTGTTTCAGTTCTACTGACGTTGGCTCGATGCTCTCGGGGCAGACCTTGTCTAAGCTACAGGGTAGACACAGGGGCGCCCCCACGACGGATTCTCCCGGCACCTCTCAGACACGAGACCCCAGGGCGCGGGGAGAAGCCCGCCCCGCCACGGGCCACTTACTCTCAGGAGTGCTGATGGCGCGCTTGGTCACAGGGCCAACCCCTCCGCTGGACTCCTGCTCCAAGCTGTAGGAAGAGGCTGCAGCCAAACCAGAGAGTTTTATCCGCTCGAAAGACCCAAAACAGTATCAAAGAGCAAAACAACTAAATGAGAAAGTCATTGTGAAGATACACGGTGGGGTTGCTATCCCAGATCAAGTGGTTTTATAAAAAGGTAATTTGGAAAGATATAAGAAAGGCTAAAAATAAGAGGCAACGTTCATTCTCACTAGAATTCAAAGAAATGGGAATTGAAACCATACGTGGTCTATAAAGCTCATCAGAGAACACGGGAACTCACACCACCAACCAGTGCATCCGAGTAGGACAGTGACCCTCGCAGGCCACTGGCAGGACCACAGGGAGTGAACTCAAGATGCGTGGCCTGTAGGCGGGGATTCATCCTACGGATTGCACGTATGTAAGGGTACATGCACAAGGATGCTGAGTGTGCCATTCCCTCAAACAATGAAAAACCATCTACATTTCCAAAAACAGGGTAGCAATACGTGAGTTACGGTACTTCCACATGGCACAATGCGGCCCCCTATTGGGAGAAAATTGCTGAGAACGGTTCATGGAGAACTCTTCACTCCATCATTAGATGAGAAGTATACACAGGAAAGCAGGTTACGAAACAGGACGCACATGAGGATCACAACTTTATAAATAAAACCAAGCATGCGTGTGTGAAGAGTAGAATGACTAGAACAAAGAAATAACTTATTACTATGGGTGAATTTCCTATTTCAAAGTCTTTTCCAAACGCCTTATTGCAAATATACACCGTTTTGTTAACTTTAATCCTAAATCCCAAAAGCTTTTTGTTTTAAGGATAGTAAGATAGAGCCTACTTTAAGAGGAACGAGAAGGAGAAGTGGTCTTTGCCTGAATCCCAGTTCGTGGTGAAAGAGATGGAAAATCGGGGTGCTCCGGGAGTCACTGGGAGCCTTACCTCGATGGCGAGTTCCCTCCAGGCTTTCAGAATTCAACGTGAAAGGCAGCACTCCTATGCTGCGGTTCCCACGCCTGCTGTTCGACTCCACAGCTTTCTTGACAGAATTCAGGATGGCAAGGGTGCTCAGAGACATGGACCTGTGGAGAAGAGCATGCCACCGGTGTGCAGAAAGCAGGCTGGTGAAAACACGGAGCCACCGCCCATTTCCCTTCCCGGGCACCCCCGCCACAGTCACTTCCATTTGGAGGGGGATCGCATGGTGGGAAGGACCGGTGCACACAGGAGGGCCACATTTACAGCGGGAACAGCAAGCTGACGGTGGGCTGCATACCTGGCTCTGGGCACGAAGCCCTTCACCTGCCCCGTCTCAGGGCAAAGAGGCGGTGGCGGGGCTGGACCGGCGCCTGCCCTGGGCGCTGGAGGCTGGCTCGCACCGTGGGGCCCTGCGACATGTTGTGGGCCACCAGGAGCTGGCATTATCTCCACGCTCGGAGCAACCTGTCAGGGGAGATAAGCAGTGTTTACCTTCCAACACGGTACGCGCTCCGAGCAAGTCCACAGCCATCTGCTCTAACGCGTGTCAGCCCAGGGTTAAGTAGAACTTTCTCGTCAGGAACAACACGGTTAGCAACTGTCACTCGCAGATGTCACATTAGAGAGAAAGGAGAACGCTGGTGTATCTTCACCATTAAAAAAAATCATTTGAAGAATTTTTATTTTTATATTTAGAAAGAGGTGAAGGGAAGGAGGAAGAGGAGAAGAAAAATATCAGTGTGTGAGAGATACATCTATTGGTTGCCCCTCACACGCCCCCAACTGGGGACCTGGTCCACAACCCAGGCATGTGCCCCGACTAGGAACTGAACCCGTGACCCTTTGGTTCTCAAGCCGGCACTCAATCCACTGCGCCACACCAGCCTGGGTGTGTCTTCAGCACTTTAAGGCAGCAGATCTGTCTGGAGCCCTCGGGGCACTGAGCAGCAGCTCACTGTGGACACCCCGGCTGCAGGATGTTCTCAGGAGGGGGTGAGGGGGACAGGTCAGCAAACGAGCAGCCGTGGGAGATGTGGGTCCCACGGTTCCCTCTGATCAGAAGTCAGACCCTGCTGCCAGTCTGCTTCCTGTCATTCTCTCAGTTCCCCAAACTCTCATCATGATGGCTTTGCAGACGAGCTCTGGTGACAGGGCCTGGAGGGCAGGGACGTCTCTGGGACATAGCTTCTTGCCCGTCACAGGCCACAAGCACAGCAGGCCCTGGGCAGCAATCCCAAAGTGACTCGGACTGACCTCAGCTCACAGGCCAGCGGAGCGCGGACAGGGCAGGAGCGTCCGCTGGAAGGGGGCTGCGTCCTACCTGCACGCCCGGGGTCCCGGCTGCTCCGTCCGCGGCCCTGGTTCCGCCCGCCTGCCTGGCCAGCTCCTGCTCCTGGGCCAGCTGCTCGCTGTACTTCTTCATGTCGTACTCGAGCTCGGCCGCCAGCTGCTTGTCCACCGCGAAGAAATCGTTGATTTCATCTCGGTAATCCTGCATCACCTCCTGAGGCGGACACAGAGGCAGAAGCTGCCTTACACAAGTAAGTAAGCTCTGCAACAGGGCCGGAGAAATACTCCTGGAAAAGGAAGACTTGTTTCGCCTAGAGAGGCCGACTTCTATGTCAGCTGACAAGTTAATGAACACAGTGGCATCTTCCCAGGGAAAACCACCCAGCTTGGCCAGAAGCGAGTGAGCATGAGGGGAGATGGTAACCAGGCTCTGACCTCTTAGGAGGATCTCTGTGTGCCGGTTAACAGGTAACCCCTGTTTCCGGTGGGGGGAAGGGCACAGAGCTGCCACCATCAGCGACCCCCTTTCTACTCCTGAAGGCTGGCAGGGGACAGCGAGGGGCCTGGGTGGTCTGGCCTAGCTCTGGGTCACCACCGACCCGGAGGATCTTGTAGTGTCAGCGAGGCAGGTCCCTGAGGAATTCAAGTCAGGGAGAGGTGGGTAGGTGACACGTGGCCCTGCCCTGGCTCAGACGGGGCCCTGTGCTCCAACAGCCGCTCATCTGACTGGTGCCTCAGCCCCACCCGTGTCCTCTTCTGAAGACACAACAGAAAACATTCGTCATCCTATCAGGGCAAGAACAGGCTCGGGTGTTAGTAGGGGGCCGCTGGGCATGAAGCCTCCCTGTTAAGAGAAAGAAACCATCTCACTTAACAGCGTCAGAGGGAAAACAAGGCACAGCGTAGCCCCAACTAGTCCCAACAAAGGGCGGGGAGGACACCAGCTGTCCCTGCTGCCACCAGAACAGCCTCGCAGGGGGAAGGAGAATCGCTGGAGCCGCTGTGCTCTGCCCCTCGAGTCCCGGCCGTGAGCTCACCCACGGGGGTAGACTTACTGTTCGTAAGGGCCTAAGCAAGCCATTGAGGACCTAAGCTCTTGTTTCTTCTCTTCTGAGATTTAAAACAGGGCAATAAAAACAGACGCATAACTAGAAATTCTAATTTTTTCCCTCATGAGCCATGTTAACTTACTTAGTAGTTTGAACTAGTTGAAAGATTACATTCCACGTAATTTGGTTGTAGCTGTTTGAAAAAATTTCCTAGCATTTTCTTGAGGAAGAAAGCAGCCTAGTGTGAACAGAAGAAGGAAAAAAGCGCTCGCCGCATTTATTTCTGGTGGAAAGACCTGGCCACGAGGCTCCCAGGCATCCCTCACGGGCACCGGTGTTCACACATCCCCGGGGGCCGGGACCGAGGCTCTTCGGGGCCAGCGGGGTCTCCCTGATGGACGGGCTCCTGGCACGTCCATCCTGACTCGGCCGTCCGAGACTGTGTTAAAGGTTAATATCCCCAAAGGGGACCTGAGGTCCCAGGGTCTCTATCCCTCACACTGACTTTGCCCTTGATTTTGCCTTTGATTGAGAAAAATCTTCAAAACTGAAGCTAAGTGGCTGATGGAGGCTGAGCCCTGCTCTCACCACACTCGACCGCTGGAGAAAAGCAGCAGCTTCTGCCCGGCCTGTGGTGACAGCCCCGCCTTCTTGCTGGCAGGCAAAGGCCTGTCTGGCTGGTCAGGCCTAGCCACAGACACAGGTTGGGAGGCCTGTTCACCCCACAGCTGACTACCCCCTTGCAGCTGCCCGAGCCGCGGCCTGGGGGCGGGAGACAGCAACCCCCACGCCTGACGTGTCCTTTACCCTGAGGTAGTTCATGAGCTCCCTCAGAGCCGGGAGCTTCTTCTTCTCCAGCGCCGCCTTCAGGGAGATGATAATGGGAATAATGTTCTCTATGAAGTTCCTCTTCTGCACCTGCAGTCACAAGGCCATGTGTTACACGCGTCAAGTTCTGCGGACAATGGCTTTTCCTGGATCTAGTTCTACATCTGGCAGATCTACTATCCTGTACATGTTTATCGCTGATTTTTCACTGTGGTCACCATATAGGACGTCTGGATGCTTTATAAGTGTTACCCCAGAACAGCAGGAAAGCTCTGTAAAGCAGGATACAAATAAACACTAGTCTTATTTTCTAAACAAGAAAAAGGAATTAGAAACACATGAAATAACTTGGCAAAAAGCTCCAGATGCCTCCACAAAACCACCATAGATCCTGGTCCCTGCAGAGAAACCCTCCATGGGACATCCGCCCTTTGAAAGGACAATGTGGTGACTTGTGGCTGCCCAAAGAGACATTTGTACTCCTCTTGGTGAAATGACAATGGGAGAAAATGGCTAAGCGAGAAGGCAGTCAGTTTCGCATCTCTCTATTTGTATGTGTGTGTAACTTTGCATGTATGTAGGAAAGAAACTGTTGGGTGTTTACACACTCCGTGACTCTAAGCCTTCGTATTCTTTACCATGAACGGTCACTAACCACACATGTTTTGTAATAAATCTCTTAGAATTAAAAAGACTTCATTATAGTAGCACCCATGTGCAAGGTTTACCATTCTGAATCTGAAAAGCATTCCTTTTCTTGTTTAGTCACGACTGTATGTGCCTTGCTTATAAACCACTCATTTCTAAAAGGTCTTCCCAGAGTTTCTGAAATGGTGGGGAATAGTAGAGAGGCAAACAATGTAATAAGAGAATCTAAGCAGATGGTATATACTGGCCTAAATGTGTTCACTCAACAAGTATTATCAAACAGCATTTATGTACCAAACACAAATTTAATCTCTGGGGATACAGAAAGGAATTCCTGCCTTCAAGTTACTTTGGGCTCTGAGGACAGAGACAGCAGCGTGCCCAGCCCAGAGGCAGGACCGGTGACCTGGAACAGAAAGCTCAGAGCGGGGAGCGTGCAGGGAGGGGCTGAGTGTGATGGCACAGCACGCAGTTCTGTATGGCCTGAAGAATAGGATTTTACTCAGAAGGTGAGAGGAAGCCACCAGCCTACTTATTAATTAGCCCTGGCTGGTGACACAGTGGATAAGGCACTGGCCTGCAAACCCAAAGGTCGCTGGTTCAATTCCCAGCCAGGGCACATAACCAGGGTGCAAGTCAGGTCTCCAGCCAGGTCTGTAGCTGGAGGCAGGTGAAAGGCAACCATACATGGATGTTTCTCTCCCTCTCTGCCTCTATCCCTTCCCCTCTCTCTAAAAATAATAAATAAAATCTTAAAAAAAAAAAAAAAAAAAAAAGATACTAGTGAGATGTAACTTATATGCAACAAAATCTGCCCGTATTAAGTGAACACTTCTATGACCCAACAAAAAGTTCCAGGGACCAAAAGAACCCCAGTATTTGTACAGTAATTACAAATTACAGTATTTGTAAAAAACTATGTACTTATTCTTACATGTTTAAACATCAGTCTCCTTCAAAGGACTCTCCATTTGATGCGATACACCTACCTACACATTTTTCCCACTGCTCAAAACAGTTTTTAAAGTCGTCAACTTTGATGCTTTTAGTGCTTCTGTTGTTTTTCTGTTTCACCTCTTCCGCATCAACAAAACATTTCCTTTTGAGGACTTTTTGCATCCAAGGAAACAAAAAACAGTTGCTGGTGGTGAGATGGGTGAATAGGAGGGTGGAGCACGGGGATCATGCCTGTTTTTGGTCAAAAACTGCTGAACGCTGAGTGCAGTGTGGGCAGGGTGCCTCTAAGTTACCCATCCAGAAATAGGCAAACTTGGTGAAGAATCTTAAAAAAAAATTCACCAAAGCTGAACACAGCCTCTCACAACAACGCCAGCTGGTGCCCTGACGCAGGTGGGCTCCTCACTTAGTGCAGGAAGCCTGCGCTGCAACAGGCCTGCCCTCCAGAAGATGATTCTGGTTTTTGGGGGTTCCCCCATGTATACTGAATAAACACCACCACAATCTAAATCATCACCCACAATCTATCACCCCAAAAGTTCCCTGCCAGCCCCCTGCAGTCTGCCTCTTGTCTCCTGTAAGCAGGAGGTTAACATGACCAAATCTGTGCTGAGGATGACTCAGGCAGCAAGGTGGTGCACAGCCTGGAACAGAAAGGGTGCTGGGGAAACTGAAGAAATGGCACAGGCTCGCACACATGCAGAACCAGGAAAACCTAACAGAGGGGTGGGCTGGTAAGCTCGCATGGACACATGGAGCCAGGTCAGTCTGTTTCTCCAGGTTCCAAGGTCTTTAGAGTTCGGCTGGGAACAGGCAGAGCAACCTGGCTAGGTCTGAGAGCCTGGGCCCCGTGAGCACTACTGCAGCCGGCTGTCCCCAGGCGGGACGCAAATCCCAATGTCTACCCTTGCTGGTAGAGGGAAATGGGCCTGGTGTGCCAGACTCCAGGCCAGTGCAGCACCAGGCCCCCGCTCCACCGCAGAAGACGGAAAAGGGAGTGAGAAGTAGAAGGAAGAAGGGATGAGCAGCTCAGTTTGAGGCCATCTGAGCTGCCTGGGCATAGCCAGCGGACCAGCAGACCAGGCTCACACCCGAGAGGGGTTGGGGTTAGAAATGCAGATGGAGCAGCAGCACCAGCTGGTGAATTAAGGGCCCTGCTAAGAATGACCCTAGATCCCAGCACGTGAGCAGCCACTTCAGAGAACACACTCACCTGAGAGATGAGCTTTTTCTGAGCCTCCTCCATGACGACGTTCGCCAGGGCCATGTCGTCTTCTTCCGCTAGCAGGTCCTTATCTGGTCTTGACCTCATGGCCAAAAGCTTGATTTCCTTGGAGCTGAGGACGTCAAAGGTGTCCGAGAGCAACTCACTGGCTTCCATGTCCAGGGGCAGGACGCCATCGGCAAAGCACGCTGAGGGGGAGCACAGGGACGGGCTGCTGAGGGCCAGCCCGGGCCCGGGGCTGGGAGAGCGCACCCCAGGGCGGCGGGTGCGAGGGCCCAGGTAGGTCCCAGGACACAGAGGGGTCCTCCTGTAGCACCACACCTGCTAGGCCATGAGCAGCAGGGCGTTTCATTTTTAAACAGACATTTTATCCCCAACACCACATGCCTACCCAAAATACTCAGGCAGATTTTGGAAGTGATGTTGAACCGCTGCTCGTCTGTGAAATGCTCTAGAAGAAACTTGTAGATTTTCATTCGTTTCTCCTTGTTTGTCTTTCCCTTCAGTGAAAAAAGCCGCTTCTCTCTGTGGCAAAACAGGACAAATTTACCTCGTCAGGTAGGCTAAGAAGACTAGGACCTGAATAACCTTTCGTAGCTGTCACAGCACCTGTCGCAGCATTTCCCAGGACCACAGGCGCCGCCGTGGGGAGCAGGGACCCGAGGACCAGGCCGCTGGCTGGTTCTGCGGCCCGGCCAGCTCCCCGGGGGACTCACTGACCTCTCTGACTGGGGGAACTTGTTATACTTCTCGTGCTTCTCGTAGTTATTGAAGTGGAAAATGCATTCAATGAAGTGCTGGAAGAACATGGCAGGATTCCTCTTCAGTAACAGGTGAGCCAGGCAAAACTCCCCGAAACTGCAAAGGAAGGAGACCATTGGCCACTTGAAGACAGGTGCTCAAACTATCCCAAGAACTCTGCAAAGCAAAAAGGAACTGTGAATGAGAGACACTAACCCCATCTCAACAGACAGCTTCATTCACATCAGAAACAAGACATGGGTTGGGCATCTTTTGCCTATTTTTACACAGAAGCTTCCTTTCTGAATGCAGCTCAGCACACAGGCTTTCCTCAGCCGGGTCTGCCTTCCCAATTCTAACACGGTGCCACTGCTCAGTGACACTTCCGACGGGGACACAGCCCACCGACCCCAAACCACTTCCCAAACCAGAGGCCGTGGTCTTCAGGCCAACGCCAGGAGGGTGGCCAGGTGAAAAGGACACCTAGGCTTCACCACGACCTGAAGCCTCTTGCCCACAATGATAAACAAAAACCAAATTTTGGTAACTGGAACTTTTTCAACAATTGTGATTAATAGTTGGGGTCAAAACAGCAAGCACCCTGCACAGACAGCGACCAACTCCTCCGGGGCCGGGCGCTCTCCTTCCCCGTGCGCACCAGACAACGTGGGCCCATGCCACGGGCACCACACCAACCTGAAGGGCAAATCGAATGGATTCCCAGCCCCAGGGAACACGAAGGAGGCCGGATCGCTCAACCTTGGGCGCCCTGACAGCTTCTGTTCTGGAAGAACCAGGGCCCCGACCCCTGCTCAGGGTACAGCCCAGGAGAGCAGGGCTGGCCTGCGTCCATTCGCACTGTCCACACCGAAGCTTTCATCTCTTTCAAGGTTAAATGCATGTCCGCCTGCACGGGAGCACCGGTCCATTCCCACCTAGACAGGAATGGGGGCAAGGACAAGCCAAAGAGTCCATCCCTGGCTTTCAAATGGATGGGGACCCGCAGGAGGCTGGCCCTCCCTACAGCTTCTCCGCCAGCACGCGCAGCAATGAAAGGTCAGAAGGTAGTTCAGGAGTCACGATGTTGAAATTCGCTTAGATGAAAATTCTGCTGCAGATCATGACCCTTTAACTATTAACCTAGGAAATAAGGGGGCAGCCTGACGTAATTATGAGAACAAAACAGATAAACCCCTTTTAAGAAAGGGCATTCCTTAGGAGAAATTCACTCAAAGCCAGCAAGAAGCCCCTGTCTGATCTGAGAGTTGTCAGTACGAGGTCCGTCCCAAAAGCACTGGCCGTGCAAACTGTTTTAATTATATTGACATTGGCTAGATACTTTCGGGACAGACCTAGCACATGCTACACAAGCTGTGTCATTTGGTAACCCAGGTTAGAAAGGCAAAGAAGGTCACAGCATCAAATGAGTTCTTTTTCAACAAGGGTTACTCTGGTAAACCTTTTGTGACAAGAACGAAGAAAACCACTGAATAAATAAAAAAACACTGCCCGAAGAAACGACAAGACTTCACCTTCTCTGGTATTTTATCACAGCAAACCTGCCCGGGCACAGCAATTCCCCAGCTCCCTGAGCTTCCTTCTCAGATCTGAAGCCACGCACATGGAAACGCAAAGCAGAGAGAACCCAACCATTCTTCTGCTAGAGGGGCTGCTCTGGGCTTGAGTTCGATGTCAAAGGCTCACCTACCTAGATTTTGGGTCAAGAACACAAAGAGGGAAAAGTAACTACTGAGCAAGAGACTTCTGTGTACTCCCTAGTGAAGAACAGGTTACCAACGACACAAAAATATTCAACGTAACATTAATTACACAAAGAAAGTCATCCGCTCAAGGTTAAAAGTAGACTCGGGGCATTTGCATCAAGAGGAGCCAGACGCCACAGTCCAGGGTAACAGGAAGTACTGACCTGCTGTGTCCCACGCAGGGACCTACCAAGCTGAGCTGAGCTCCCCCTTGGACGGGGGTGAAGTCTCACAGATCCTACCAGCTCAGGAACAGGGAAGAGGAACTATTTCTTTGTCAGCTGAAACGTGAAAAGACCTTAACGCTCTAAGCAATGCCTCCTGGAGCGTTCCCTTAGTGGCAGAAGGCAGCACTTTTCCATGCACCTGGACTAGAAAACTCCACCAGTTCAACACAAATTTTACTAAGTTAAGAACTCACCACTCCTGAGCCCTCAGGACAGGGTACAGAAATCATACCCACTGACACCACCAATTCAGGGATACTGCCTAGAATTTGCACAGAATTAACTGCATTATATGAACAATAGAAGGAAAGCCAGTTTGCCCTGGCTAGGGGCACAGTGGATAAGGTGCCAGCCTGCAAACCCAAAGGTCGCTGGTTCAATTCCCAGCCAGGGCACATAACCAGGTTGCAAGCCAGGTCTCCAGCCAGGTCCATAGCTGGAGGCAGGTGAAAGGCAACCACACATGGATGTCTCTTTCCCTCTCTGCCTGTCTTCCTTCCCCTCTCTCTGAAAATAAATAAAATCTTAAACAACAACAACAACAACAACAATAACAAAACAAGAAAGGAAAGCCAGTTTAATCTGAGTTTTAATCATGCGGGAAAAAAAGAAATTATGACTCTCTAAGAATCTAAGTCCAGGTTTCAAACAAGGGAGGAGCAGTCTGTTCACTTCCATTTTTAGATTTGGTAGGAAACGTAAAACCCTGACTCCCTTCCGACCTCAGCTCAAGCCAGATGCTATTCTGAAACAGGTCTCAGGCCCGGGGAGTCTGCAGTTGGCGGATGCAGACCTCATCCGGTCTGTCTCAGGTTGGGACTCGGGGCTCTGACCCGTCCACACCAGAACACGATTCCATCTGAAACTTGAGGCGGGTACGTCCTGCCTCTGAGTTACCTTGGCTGCCTCCCAGCCCTGCTGACCCTGTGGTCCCTGTGCCCGTGCGCTGCGCTCCTCTTCTCTGGGCCTCACTCCCGCGTCCCTCTTTCCTGCCTAGGACCTACCGCAGTGCTCACTGCTCCAGGTTCCACAGCGGGCCAGGCTCCTGCCCTCTGGCTTTCTTCCAAGGACACCATTTCCCTACGGCCCTCAGGGGAGGCTCCCCTCTCCCATCCCATCGCCAGGGCACAAGGACCACATTTTTCCCCAAGGGCATTTCCCATTCACCAAATGTTCACTGAGTGTCCAATCCGTGCCACGCCCATCCATGGGGCTGGGATAGCGTGCCAACAAATTCTGTCCCCAACCCCACCCCAGAAGCTCGTGTGCCAGCGGACAGACAGTTGGATATACAAAAGCGCTCTGAAAAAAGACAGTTGCGCCCTGGCTGGTGTGGCTCAGTGAACTGAGTATCAGCCTGTGAATGGGAATCACGGGCTTGATTCCCAGGCAGGGCACATGCCTGAGTTGCAGGCTGGGTCCCCGGTTGGGCGTGCGGTGAGGCAACCATACATGGATGCTTCTCTCCCTCTCTCTAAAAATAAACAAAATCTAAAAAAAAAAAAGAAAAAAAAAAAAAAGAAAGACAGTTCGGGGAGGGCACAGAGAAGGGGGAAGGGAGGCTCAGCTACTGGTTAAAAAGAAACATGACATCTTTGTCTGGTTCACGTAACAATATTAGCCTTTTCCCTCGAAGCTCCTGCCGTCTATTTTGGCCTCCAACGCTTGGTAGCCGCCTCCTACTTTTCTCCATTTCATTTCCTAACATCACTGCTGGGGTCCGAACGCCCGGAGCCTGTCCCAAATTCCTAACCCCCAAGGAAATGGGGACTTCGGGGCGATTAGGTCATGAGGACAGAGAGCCCTCGTGAACGGGGTCAGTGCCTTAGAAAAGAAGCCCCAGAGGGACCCTGAGTCCCCTCCGCCATGTGCAGGTACAGTGAGAAACCTGTGGCAAGGTCTTGAAACCAGAACATGGGCCATGTTGGCCGCTGGATCTTAGACTTCTGGCCTCCAAACTGTGAGATGGAAATCTGCTGTTTACAAGCCATGCAGTCCGGTATTTTGTCCTAGTCACCTAAACGCACTCAGGCAACCTCTGAGAGCATCGTCAATGTTCATATAGGACAGCTCATTGACCCCCTAACTTTCTATCTTACTTCAGCGACTCCCGTGACCCACCCACTCATACTGTTTCCACTCCATAGGCACATGCTGGACCATGTCCCTACACCTGAACACCCCACTTCTGATGCCCGAGAACCCACTTCTTGACCACACCCTCCTCAGCCCACCTGTTCCGCAACATTACCGGGCCCTCCAGATCCTCAGATCACACGGCCCATCTTTACTTTATGTTCTATCTCAGGCCCATTATTGCAGCCACATTTTCTTGTCTTGACCCCTCTCTGTCTCCTGCCTCCTGACACTTCTGCAGCATTTATCCTGTCAAATGGACCCAGTCCCTGTGCTGTACTACAAAGCCACCACCTAGTATGCAGAGAAGAAATCATATCAACCAATTTTGTAGTCCCCACATATGGTCATATGACCAGACGACCAATTAAAAATGTCATGCAAATTTGCTCATGCCAGAAGCTTCAGGAAATCCCCTTGGACCAGAAATGAATTCAATAGCTCTGCCACTACAGTCTCTTGAGAAGACAGGTATTAGCAGAAACATGTGGAAGAAGTAATATGCCTAATGTAGGCAGCTGGGCATGACCATTGGCCTAAAAACTGGGGAACTGACTGATTCAAATGACAGTTAGAGAGGGGAGCAAAAAAGGGATGGATGTAATACAACAACAATAAAATTAAAACAAAACAAAACAAAACAAAAAAAAAACAAATGACAGCACAAAGCTGAAAGTCATGGTCCACATCTGAACCAGTTTAAACCAACCCAGAATCACATAAAATGCAAAAATTTAAGGGGGGAAATTTTACAATCTAACTATAATGTAAATACGCATCTGTTCTAATTCTTTCTGATTCAAGCTCTGATCACCTGTACCAGTTCTGCGTACCCAAGGTCTGTCCTGAAAGTGTCAAGCCAACATCAACAGCATTAAAACAGTTTGTGCGGCCAATACTTATGGGACAGACCTTGTATTTTACTTACTCATCAATAACATACATGAACAGAGGCTGACCAAAGTGGGAGCCACTTCCAAGGAGCCTTGTAAGTTGTATACTTTATTTCATGCTGTGCAATTGTGTCTTAATTCCTACAATTTCTTCTTAAAGTTTCTATAGTTAAAAGAAACTCGCAACTTTATCAAAATTCCCATTTTATTGACCTAGAGAGAGTCAACAGTTAACAGCTACTATTCTGTAGTTTCCTGTGACAAAGGCAGTCATACTGACCTTCACCACTTCTTTAGAAAGAATAAAATTACCAAATGTGGTCAATGCTGAGATTAGTGGATGGTCAATGTGAATGGGTTTTTCTTTTATTTAAATTTGAGCGCAAAATAAAGCTTTGTTAAAAGGTTAGTATTTTAAAAATTTGCTAATTTTCTGGCAACTGCCAAAAGCTGACTGAATCCTAAATAACTCAACTCTAAGCCAACTTTAAGGAAACGGGACCTCGCATAGAACTCAGCTGAGGTAAGTCATTCAGCTGCCTGACAGGTGAGGGAAGGTTTACCTGGCGATGTCCGGGTGTGAGTCTATCACGGTGCTGACAAATCGAAAGAACAGAGAGCCCTTCCATTTCACAAATTCTTCCTGTGCAAAGAGAAACGACGTGACTGAGAGAGATTTCCAACACAAAGGCCTTAAAAGTGTTCGGTCACAGAACCACTGTGTTTGCTTAAGCTCACACCCATCACCAATCCACCGGTGGCACATTCGCAGTCGGTCAGCACTCGGTTCCCAGCCACCCTGAAGCCACATACCAGTCATTAGTCATAGAGAAGTGGAGGCACACGGGGGCAGAACAGCCTCGAGTCGCCTCCTGCACTGGGAAAGTGACTCAGGGCACATGCTGCTAAGAGGGGGCGGGCCCCCGGTTCCTTCGGCAGGTACAGAGCGTATGAAAAACTGAGTAGACAGAACACCCTAGAATAGATGTTCACCCTCGTTACATGCCCTCGTAGGCTGAGCGTGTGCTCTCGGCGGGGGAGGGTCCAACGCCCCTCAGAGCTTTCCAGTTCTTGCTGAACTCCCTGCCACGCTGCCCGGTCTCGCTGGGCCCCCAGAGCGAGCCTGCGTGACAGCAGGGAAACCCCGCGGCGCCCCCTTTACAAGGGAGGGGGCTGCACCTGAGAAACACTGACCTGCGCCAAAGTCGAGAAGAGGAGCAGAACTGGAACTAGAGCTACTCATTCCCTGAGCGTGCTTTTCTCTACATGGCGTTTATTTGCAAAAGTGCTTGACAGGGTATCTGAACAAACTCCTGAGATACAGTCTGAAAAGTGGTAATCTGTTTAAAAGGCTGCACGGGACGTTAGAAGATGGTAATTTTAACCCAAAGAGGAGGCTCACTGCTTTTGGATGCGACTAGCAAGCAGCCCAAATGTTCCCTGACACCGGAAGCGACACTGGGGGGAAACGAAGGACAGCCGGGCCCCCTTCCCACACCAACCTGCAGGAGGTTGGTCAGCAAGATGAGTGTCTGCTTGCGGATGAACGGGTCCGGGTCCCTGAGGCACAGCGAGATGTTGGGGATGTACTTGTCCACCGTGACGGTGTAGCGGATGCAGAGGTCGCACAGCACGATGACCACGTTGTTGCGGACGGCCACGTCCTCGCACACCTCGAGCTCCCGCACGAGGGCCGGCACGCTCTTCTTCGCCAGGTCCTCGTGCTGCAGGCACAGCTTGCCTGCGCGGAAGAGGGGAGGCTGGGCTCTCTCTGGCCCGACAGACGCGGATGCCTGCCTTTTCTCCTAGACACGCTGCTACGGGCTTCACTTATTCAAGTTAAAACATGTCAATTATCACAAAAACAAACGACCAGCGGGCAGGCCCATATTCAATGTTAGGAAATTCAAAATAGTTTAAGAAAAAAAAAAACATCTGCCCCTAGAGATTCCTTCTCTACAGTAAAATGATCTTCCCTTTACAGTTAACAGTTGAATTTGGGAGTTGTTTTCTTCCCTGGAAAATGACCAATAAACTTAATAGTGACCTTGAAATTTGAGCTAGGGAATTAGGAACAAATGATGTCGTCATTATTTTATTTCTTTTTCATAGAAGAAGGAAGCTGTTGTTGAGTTTTGTTTGTGGAGCATGTGAGTGTGGCCTAGGGAATGTTTTGCTCTTATTTACAATTCTTTATTGTAAAAAGCATTGCCCTGGCTGGTGTGGCTCACTGGATCAAGCACCAGCCTGTAAACCTAAGAGTCGCCAGTTTGATTCCCAGGCAGGGCACATGCCGGAGCTGCAGGCCAAGTCCCCGGTTGGGGGCACACAAGGGGTGACTGCACATTGAAATTATTCTCCCTCTCCTTCTTCCTCCTTTTCCCCATCTCTAAAAATAATAAAATCTTTAAGGAGTAAAAGAAAAACATTATTACAAAAACACTCGTGACTCTTATCCACACAACCAACAATAAAGAGAAAGAATCAAATTACAAATAGAGGTTAGTGTTTTCAAGATTAACACCAATTTGAGTTCATGAAGAAATATACTTACTAACTCATCTACCAGTCCAGAAAGTATCAAATAAACCATCTCCTTTTATAAACTGAACTCAGTGTAGTGAATAGACTTCATGGGGCTGCCGTACCGTATAGAAAAATACTCAGAGACAGGTGTAACTGTCGCCAATTACCAGGAAAACAAAAGCCTCCCACAGGGAGCGCCTCGAGCCTGGTCTGCTGTCTTGGGTGAGCTGGGGGCTCCTTTCAGAACTGCCTCCAAGTTCCCAGGAGCCAGTGACTACATGCTCGGCAGTATCAACCCGCTAATGGTGTGTTGAAGACAAAGACCCACCCAGGGAACTAGCCTGTGCAGGCCTCCCTCTGCCCACACGCGGGTCTCACTCACCCAGGGCCACGATGGCATGCGCTCTGATGGCAGAAGGCATGACAAAGCCTCTGACCTGGGACAGCGGCTGAGGGGGTGGGGCTTCGCTGCTGCCTTCAGAGGGCGTTACTACAGGGAGAGGAAGACGGGGGTAACAGGACTTCGGGGCTAACCCAGACTTCGGGCAGCACCCGCCAAGGGGAACTTGAAGGCCTTACAATGGTCCATGTCAGCGGAGGAAGCCAGGATGGACTGAATCAGGAGGAAGGCTCTCTTCTCCACTCTGGCTGGGCAGAGTTGGGCTATATCTCCTAGGGTAAAAATGTACTTCACCTGCAAAGAAAATCGGTTTGCGGTAAAATATAAGCAAAAGAAAAATGAACTTGAGCTAGACTAGGGACATGTCAATGGAGTACTTTTTTTTTTTTGGTCTCCTGAATTTAAAAGAACTATTATTTTTTCCATAAAAACAGCCCTTGAAAAAATTCAGTCGCTAGTTAATAAAATTCATCTAAAACTAGGGTGACCAGGTGATTTTATCACCTATTTCTAGACTCTGCTAGCTAAACGGGTGCTGCTCGTAACTGCTGTGACCACAGGTGTCAACCAAGGTCGTCATGGGTGACCGGAAATGTAGGAACACCTACTTATAATTCCACCACTCTTTTCTATGTAACTTTCTTTCCAAGGTATTTTTAATCACATAGCTTTATGTTGCTTGCTTAACACCCTTACCGATTGTGCTATTTTAAAGTCTGCAATTATTACTTTCATATTAGGCATCCTTTAGTGTCAATACAGACAATAATAAATCTGCTTACTGACTACATAAATACGTTACACTATGGATGTCGTCAGAATTTATGCATTATTCCCGTTAATAAACATTTATGTTGCGGCTAACCCTACACTGTTGCTTGCATTAGCACTGATGAACACCTTTGTACTTCGGAGTAAGTTCTGCTTCCTTCAAAGTGACATCCAGGGTTAAAGGACATATGCCTCTGTACATTTAAAAACATATTTCCAAAATGCCCTCCAGAGTAGTTTACTATTTAGACTCCTACGAAAAGCTGCAAGAATGGCTTCCTCACAATTGCCACTACTGTGTGTTTATCAAGGACAGGCAGCTTAATGGTCAAACAATGCTGTTTTTTATAATCCCTGGAAAGGTTGATGCTAAAGACTAAAATGTTCAAGAAAGGCTTATTTTAGATTAAGAAAGCCAATGAAAAGTTTGTGTTTAAAAAAACCCTGAACATATGTTAGTGAACTGAAGAAACATTTAAAGAAGAGTGAAATGAACAGTATGTATAAGGTAAAACTTCTTCACGTATATTTTGACCGGAAGGCAGATGTTGGTGACATATTTAACAGTGAAAAAAAGGGGAAACGCTGACTGGTCAAAATAGCATTTGTCTGGGTCTGGGCAGTGACTGCCAGACAAATGACAAGAGCCAGACACTCCAGCAGCCCTGAGTCGGGGCCATTCTACACATGGTCCTCTGACCTTACCTGTCCGAAGTCCAATTGATTATAACATTTATTACTAAACTGTATGCATGCTGATGCCTCTGGCACAAAGGGTCTTCCTTTCTAACAAATCTGAGCGTGTCTTCTATCACTAGGGACAAGGGTCAGGAGGTAACATGGGAAATGAACCCAGAAGAGAGATGCTCTGCTCATTTTCAAAGAGATGTGGAAAAGAGCCACTTTTGGTTAAATAATGGTTAAAGTCCTCTACTGAAGGACTTAACAATCACCACAACGAAAAGCTCATTACTGTCTTTACTCAGCAAGTGTCGCATGTTGGTGTCAGAATTTCCGTGACATAGTTTTGTTGACAGACAGCCACTTGCATCAGAACACGGGCTCCACATTTATTGACTCACGGGACCCCCTGGCACTGCCCCGTCCCTAACACAAGGATGCACGGCAGACGGTCCTGCTGCTCCAAAGACACTTGTGTTTTCAATTTTCAAATACCTCATTTTACTTTAGCCATGATTTTAGAACTGCTCAGCATTATTCTCTAGTTTAGTCTGATATTCAAAAAGCTCGGCAGACACATTATAAAGTTAAGCCAATGAAAAGAACACAAATTACATTCACTTTATTATTTTCTCACCTTGTCATCTGTACGCCTGACTCTACCAAGGACATGACACTGCCTACTCTCTCTGTTGGGCCAGGTATTTAATAGGATCTAACCGGAGGAAATGAACTGTATACCATCAACTATTTTTCTCCAGGTTATAAATACAAGAGAAAAAAATGAATAGATCACCAGTAAAAAGTTCTTTAAAGAGTATGCTCTAGGCTAGGAAAAGCCCTTTCTTGCTCATATTTTTAGATAGGAACATTACAAAGTCATCTTTAAAAGAGAGAGAAAAGAATGGTTGAGAAAAGTAGTCACTTACCACCAGGTCTTCGTCTATGTTCCCTGCACCTCCTTCCTTCAGCACGATGTCGGACAGGCAGCGCACACAGGTGCAGAGGACGCCCCCGCACACCTGCTGCAGCAGGTCCTGCGGCAAGGCAAAGGCATCTTTGAAGGAGCCCATGCATCTGTTCAACTATGCAGGAAGCACAACTTTCCCCCAAACTCTATGATCTTCAAATGTATAAACTGTAAGCCATGAAAACCCAGCCATGAGGCTTTTGCTATCTTTGCTCTTTTAAGCAATCTGGCAATTGGCGAAGTACAGTTTACACACACACACACACAAAAGTGTGTGTGCATATATTTATATCTATATCTACATCTTCTTTTTCTTTCTTTCAACATTAGCCCTGTAAGAGCAAAGAGACTGTATCTGGGAAGATCCATTGTCCAAACTTATAAGAGATCTATAATAGCAGCGCTCCTCCAAAAATAAAAACACTGCCATTCCTCTAAGACATGTAGATGGTGAATTTAACCACTGTAATAGATGGGCATAATAAAAATAAATACTTGTTATCCTTCCGAAATTTATTCATCAGAGATATTGTTCAGTGTCTTCATTACTTAAGATGACTTCAAAGAGGCACCACTCTGGCCCACAACATCTAACTACAGTCGTTAGGGATCACATCCCACAACTCTTTGACTTCACTGTCTCCAAGAGGCTGTTCCAAAATACCAGGTTGAAAGTGGCTCAGCCCAGTACTTCCATGCTAATACACACTTCTATTTTAGAAATAATTATATGACATGGAAATTAATGTTCACTTATAAAACTGTCTGAACTCTAGGGCCTAGCAGTACTACCACAAATGGTACTCAGTGTTTGCCAAACTGCTGGCCAACCATCATTATGGCCCGAATATTTTTATTCCAATTAGTTTACATTGAATATTATTTTGTGTTAAGTTTCAGGAGTACAGCATAGTGGTTAAACAATCACATACTTAATCAAAATGTTTCTCCCCAATATTTCCAGTACCCACTATACAGTTATGACAATGTTATTGACTATATTCCCAATGCTGAATTTGAAATCCCTGTGACTATTTTATAACTACTAATTTATACTTCTTCATTCTTTCACCTTCTTCACCTAGTCCCCAACTTCACCCCTTACCAGCAACAGTCAGTCTGTAGCTACGAACGTTTGCTTATTCATTTGGTTCCTTAGATTCCAACATATAAGCGAAATCATATGGTATGTGTCTTTTTCTAACTTATTTCACTTAGCATGATACCCTCTAGACCATTTCTGCTGTCACAAATGGTAAGACTTCATTCTTTTCTTATGGCCAAGTAGTATCCATTGTGTAAATGTACCACTGCTTTTTCATCCACTTGTCTATTGGTGGGCTTGTCCACAGTTTGGCTATTGTAAATGTTGCAATAAACATGGGTGCTTGTATTATTTTGAATCAGCGGT
The DNA here is from genome assembly GCA_004026585.1 of Noctilio leporinus. NCBI lineage: Eukaryota > Metazoa > Chordata > Mammalia > Chiroptera > Noctilionidae > Noctilio > Noctilio leporinus. The sequence continues at coordinate 97,438 of PVIW01000443.1, read as the reverse complement.
GTTGGTTTCCTTGGATGTATACCCACAAGTGGCATCACTAGGGTCATAAGGCAGTTCCATTTTTAAGTTTTTGAGAAACCCATGCTGTTTTCCATAATAGATGCACCAAGTCTGCATCCCCACCAAAGTGTGCAAGGGTTCCCCTTTATCTGCATCTTCACCCACACTTGCTGTTAACTGACTTACTAATGATACCCATCCTGACAGGTGTGGGGGTGATACCTCACTGTGGTTTTAATTTGCATCTCTCTGATTAGCAACACTGAACACCCTTTCTATGTCTATTGGCCATCTCTTACGTCCTCTTTAAAGAAGTGTCTACTCTGGTCCTTTGTCCATTTTTAAATTGAATTTTTTAAAAAATGTTGAGTTGTATGAGTTTGTTATGAATTTTGGATATTAATACCTTATCAGATGTATTATTGGTAATTATCATCTCCTATTCAGTAGGACGTCTTTTCATTTGGTTATTTCCTTTGCTGTGCAAAACTTTGTAGTTTGATGTAGCCCCATTTGTTTATTTTCCGATTTCTCTTGCCTGAAGAGGTGTATCAGGAAAAGAAAATGCTAAGAAAGATTTTACTGCTTGTTTTCTTTGAATCTTACATTTAAGTCTTTAATCCCCTTTGAGTTTATTCCTACATATGGTATAAGAAAAGGGATCTCGTTTCATTTTTTTGTAGTTTGGTCTATCCTAATACCATTTATTGTTTAGGCTTCCTTTTTGTTATATTAATTTATAGGCTCTCTGTTTTGTTCCAACAACCTAAGTGTCTGTTTTTGTGCCAGTACCATGCTGTTTTGATTAATACGAACTATTGTAGTATAGTCTGAGACCAGGTAGTATGATCCAACCTTGTTCTGCTTTTGCAAGATTGCTGTGGCTGTTTGGGGTCCTTTGTGTCTCCCTGTAAATTTTTAATTTATTTGTTCCATTTCTGTGAAAATCGCCATTGTTAATTTGATATGAATTGCACTGAATCTATAGATGGCTTTGGGTAGTATGGACATTTTAACAAGTTAATTCTTCCTATTCATGAGCACTGCATATGCTACATTTACTTCTTCAATTTCTTTATTCAGAGTCTTACACTTTTCTGAGTACAGATCTTTTACCCTCTTGGTTAACTTTATCCCTACATATTTATTTTTAATGCAATTGTAAATGGAATTGTTTTCTTAGTTTCCTTTTCTGGGAGCTTCTTTGTGGTTAACCATCTTTCTCTTGCTGCTTTTAACACTGTTTATCTTTACTGTTGCCATTTTAATTAAGATGTGTGTTGCTGTGGGCCTCTTTTGATTCACCTGGTCTGGGACTCTGCGTTTCTTGGACTTCAGTGTCTTTTTCCTTCTCCAGGTTAGGACAGTTTTCAGCCATTATGCCTTTAAATAGTTTCTCAATGTTTTGCTCTCTCCTCTCCTTCTGGTATCCCTATGATGTGAATGTTATTATATTCTATATTGTCCCTTAAACCATCCTCAACTTTTAATTCTTTCTTCCGGTTGCTCTGATCGATTGTATTTTGTTGTCTTGTCTGCCAAGTTGGTGATTTGATGCTCTCCTTCTTTTAATCTGCTGATTCTTTGTAGTATATTCTACATTTCAGATACTATATTCTTCATTTTTGACTGATTCTTTTTATGGTTTCCATGTCCTTTTTTAATGCTTTGTATCTCTTTAAGCCCATGACTAGGTGGAAAATAATTTATGAAGCATTCTTGAAATGAGGGTGGATGTGAAGGAGGAAGATATTCAAAGCTATCAAAAGCACCTAGCCCACAGCTTAAGACAACCTTGCAGAGTTCTCACCAAGGAGGTGACTTTCTAAGGGAACTACATGTCTTTAGCAGCCAAGTTCTTCTTGGGTAACATCAATTGCTTGTCCTATTCTTTCCTTTGTTCAAGTAATAGCTGCTGGGAACCACTCACCCTAATAGGTTTCCTATAGAGAACACTCCTCAAACTTCAAAACAGAGTAATACGTCTACTAAGTACAAACAAATGACAAACATCCAGGAGAGTTGGCAGCGCACCTGTTCCTCCTTAGGCGTCTCTGTAGATGCACTACAGAGTCTCTGCAAAGCATCGACAGCTGAGCTGATCAGCTCCAGGGACCACTGGAATCCATTCAGCTTGCACTTGACGACCTCTGGAAGGAAAGTCAAAACCCTTGAAATTTAACTGCTTAAAATACGTTAACACATAAATTGAGAGGTGACGCCCTTTAGAGGTCCTCCAACAGACACTCACCAATCACCTTATCTCGGGTGCACTTTGGAAGATGCCTGGCGATGTGCCCAACAACACACAGAATATGTCCCAAGGTGTCTGAACTGGGATTCTGTTCACTGAGAAAAGAGCAGAGAAAACACCATGTAGAACCAAAGCAAACGCCGCTGCCAACAAGATACTTTTCCTCTGGATTACTAATACCAGGGAAGCGTGGTTGCGATTCAAGTTGCAAGAGCAGTAAGGTACGTAAAGTAATCGGAAAAAGCCTAAAAGTGACTCTTACTTTTCATGTTTGTTTTTAAGCCTTAAGTTAAAGAACAGATCTCTGTCTACAAATACCTACAAAATAGCCCACTTCCTTAAGGCACGAGCTTTATTTCTAAGCATCTTTAGAGTGTCCATCGGTAGCTCGATTAAAAGCGTGCAAACCTGCTGACGGTCTCCCAGGACTCTATGACCTTGGTGTAGTCCAGCTTGGGGGAGGAGCAAGCAATCTTGGAGAGGAGCATCCAGGCTGGTGCAGCATGTTCCGTGCCGGTGTGGGATATCACATTGTTTATAAAAGTCGACGAGAACTTATCTTTCTTGGACCAGATATAGAAAGCCTTATTTAAATAGCGGCTGGAAAAAAGAGAGGAAAGCAGAACTGTAACGACAGATGTACAAAACTGTTGAGATCGGTCCCACTGGTGAAAAGGCATCGGGTTCTGCTCCCCAGGGCTCCTCAGATGCAGGAAACCCCAACAGGGAGGTTGCTAGTTAGCAGCACATTTGGTACCAGGCTAGGTCTCATTTCAGCTTTTATTATACAGAATAAGGTACAGTTAGTTCTCCCCTCATCAAGTATTTACTTTAAAGCAAAGACTAAAATGTCATAATTCATTTGAGAACCTTCTCATCTTCATCCCCTCCCAAATTTATATACAAACATATGGGTCATGTCACCAATAACAAGTACATCCAGAGTTTATAAAGTGTTAGTGACAAAAAGCATAGACATTGTCCTTTTTTTTTTTCAATGATGGATTGGAGAGAAATGACATCCTAGCTTTTAAACACAGTGATATTAATGAGCTAAAATTTGCTATGACCTGCCGATATCCCTCAGAAACATATATTGCAAACCTTTTTAAAATAAAGCAAAAAATGCTCCTAATATAATAAAGGTTGTGCATGTCATTGTTGGTTTTAAATGTTTTCCTTCTTTCCATTACACTGAATGAGATCTGATGACTTATGAGATAAATACATTACAGACATAAATGGAGAGAAAAAACACTTCTTTCCCCAATTTTCCTTAGACTAGGAACACACACACACAAACTAACAAGACTTTCTCATGAAATAAAACCCCAAAATTCTCAAAGGCTACAAAAGGCAACTATAACAAAATAAGCACATAGACCCACAACAAGAATATGTGTATTAATAGTTTTAACATATTAGCTATTCATTTAAAAATCGATCTCTATATGTCTAAAGTTTCACTGAAGATACCTCACAACACATAATTTTTACATGACTGTCCAAAAATAAGATATGTGCAATCAACAATATTTTAAAATTTATTAGTAAGAATGACACACAAAATAAGTGATCTTAATCCCTGGCTGGTGGCACAGTGGATTAGGCTCCAGCCTGCAAACCCAGAGGTCGCTGGTTCAATTCCCAGCCAGGGCACATAACCAGGCTGCAAGCCAGGTGTCCAGCCAGGTCCTTAGCTGGAGGCAGGTGAAAAGCAACCATACATGGATGTCTCTCTCCCTCTCTGCCTCTCTCCCTTCTTCTTTCTCTGGAAATAATAAAATCTTAAAAAAAAAGATTCATATATGATTCATTCCTGGCACAAGAAAAGTTTTAAAAAATAAATGAATAAAAAGTTCGTTCCTTTAACTGTCTACTAACACTGTACATTTATGTGATCTCTTTCCCCTAGACTGAGCAACTTGAATAGAGGAAGTGCACTGATCTCCTTCAACCTTCCAAACAAATCTTCACCAAGTCTACACTTTCACACAGCTCGGAATGGACCTGTTCTCTCCACTTCCACCGTCTTCACCATGATTCAGGCACTCATCACCTTTAACTTAAACCAAGTCAGTGGCGGCCTGGTTTCTCAGACTACACTCTTCTATCTTGGTCATCAAACATGAGTTTGTGTAGGATACTTCCTAAAATAAAGTCCTGCATTACTCCTCCACTTGAACTCACCCATGGCCTCTGAACTCCCTGCCCACCCTGTTCTCTGCCTAAGGTCCAACTTCTTAGCGTGCTCCGCATGCTGCAGTGCCCCGCGCCAGGCCCTGCCTTCCTCCCGTTTCACTTTCCGTGCTGCCCAGCAAGCGCCGTTACCCCCGCCACACCCAAGTACAGGGGCTCCTCCTCAGACCCCCTACCTTCTGTGTGGCTTTGCGCTGGCTCCTTCTTTACGTTTGCCCCCTTTAACCTCCAGCATGCAACTCAAAGACTGTCTCACCTGTGAAGTCTCTCTTCCTGACACTTATTTTTTTAAAGAGTTTATTATTTTAATTTTTTTTTTTTTTAGAGAGGGGAAGAGAGAGAGGCAGAGAGAGCAATATCAATGTTTGGTTGCCTTTCACCTGCCTCCAGCTATGGACCTGGCTGGAGACCTGGCTTGCAACCTGGTTATGTGCCCTGGCTGGGAATCGAACCAGCAACCTTTGGGTTTGCAGGCCAGCATCTTATCCACTGTGCCACCAGCCAGGGCCAACGTTTCTTGATATTCTAGTAATCTTCTGTAGAGAACTTATATCACAATATTTTGTTTATAAAATGTTAACAAACTCCACTGTACTAACCCTTAACTGTTCTCAGTAATTCTATTTTTCTTACTAGTTCCCTAGCTTAGTGGCACTCACACTTTTTCATCACAGGGTCATTTTCAAGTCTTAAAATGACTGTCTACCCTGAAATGCTTTTGTATATGTTATGTCAACAGTTGCCACACTTATAATTTATCATTTTATTTATAATTAAAATGAGAATTTTAAATTTCTCAGTTCATCTGAAATAGTAAGCCAATTACATGTTAACATAAATAATGCATTATTTTACAAAAACTAACTTTCTAAAGAAAATAATTTGGTCAGAAGAATGGTACTGTTTTACACTTTTGTAACTCTCTTTATAATCTGGTTTAAACAGGAGACAGATAAATTCTCACTTCTGTCTCTGCATTCAGTCTGTTCCAATACCATCACATGGCTTTTGGAAAACTGTGCTGCTTTGAAAGAATAAAAGGAAAGGAACGTATGGCATCTTGATTTTATGATAAAAACAGTCTGAGCCCATGGACTGACCCTACCTTGAGAACCGATGCCCTAGCTCATTTCCCATAATGGCTATTCCAAAACTTCTGTGCACTAACTTGCACCCCTAATTCTACCCCTTGCCTCCAAAATCCAGGCAAAAATTTTCCCCCAATCACGGTCAACTACACATGACATAAAATGTGCCGTATTAACCATTTTCAAGTGTAGTTCAGCGGTCTTAAATACATTCACATCATACAATCATCCATTTCTAGAACATTTTCATTCCACACCAAAACTTAGTATCCATTCAACACTAACTCCCCATTACCCCCTCCACAGTCCTTGGTAAACACCATTTTATTTTCTGTCTCTATGAATGTCAACTATTCTAAGTAACTCCTATAAGTGGAATCATACAAAGTTTGACCTTTTGTGTCTGGTTTATGTTACTTAGGATGTTTTCAAGGTTCATTTGAGTTGTAGCATGTATGGGAATTTCATCAGATTTTAAGGCTGAGTACCATGTGACCATCACACTTTATTTATTCATTAGTCAATGGACATCTAGGTTGCTCCTACCTTTTGGCTATTGTGAATAATGCTGTTATGACATTGTGCTGGATGACTATTCTCATGATTACTTTACTGAGAAAAGAAAGGCCAGAGCTCTGGTGTTCATGTTATGTCCTCTTTGAAATTTTCTTTCCCTTTCTCTTTGTTTCCTTTCATTTTTAAAGTTTTCTCCTCCCACCTTTTCAAGTGCATCCTTTCAGATATTGTTCTTTTTCAGAAACTTTAGTAACTACCCCTTCCATTCACCCTCAGTGCTTCCTAGCCACTGGTTCTCTTTCCTTCTGATTTCTAATATGAAAAGGTGATTTTCCCCATCTTAAAATGAAAAAAGAAAAGCCTGTGAAGAAAGCTATAATACAACTTAACTGCAGGTAAGTTAAAAACCTAACTGTAAAAGGGGGAAAGATAATGTCCAACTTCTCGATTACATGGGAGAATATCTCCAAGACCCCAAGGCAGGAAAAGATTTCTTTAAAAATACATTAACCATAGTGAAAACCACTGGCAAACTGAACTCACCAAAAGGCACCATTAAGGCAAATCATGGAATGGGAGAAGGTATTTGCAATTGGTATAAAAATGATTTGTACAGAGAATATATAATGAACACTTTCAGATGAACAACAGAAGAGTGACAGCCAAATTAAAAAAAAAAAGGCAAAAGACCCAAGCAGGTAATTCACAAATATGAATATCTAAATACTCATCCACATATGCGGAGGCCCAATCTCACTAGTCAGCATAGCACAGTAAATTAAAACCACAATGAAATACTAGTATTCATCCATCAAAATGACTAAGAAGAAGAAAAAAAAATGATAACACGTAGTGTTGGCCAAGATATAAAGCAAAGCAACTCAAACTCTCATAACTCCCGGGGCAAAATGTAAATTGGTACAATCACTCTGGAAAACTGTCTGGCAGTATCAATTAAAGATAAATGAAAAACATTCTCAACACTGTTCCTAGGTGTAATGCCCAACAGACACGCATGTCCATGTGTAGTAAAGGTGAATGTATAGAATATTCGTAGCAGCATTATATAAAATAATCAAAAACTCAATCTAAACCAACTATGCGTCAATGGTAGAATAAATTGTGGTTTATTCATAAATGTCATAGTTATGCAGCAATAACTTGAATGAATCTTGTGTTACATTGAGTGCGCGGAGTCAGGCACACAAAGAACACATTCCATATAAAGCCACATATATGAAGCTGAAGAAAACTAACATGGTATCAAAATCACAAAAGTGATTACTTGGCAGGGGGAAGACCAGCGACTAGAAGGGAACACGAAGGCACCTTGGGCCTAGCACACTCTACCTCTTATCCTGCACGGTGGTAACATGGCTTTTGTTTCTTGTTTCCTTGTTGATTTTTATTGATCTCATAGTTCGTATGCTTTTCTCTGCATGCTATGTTTCAGCAGAAAAGCTTTTTTCAAAGAAAAATAAACCTCCCAATGGCTTCTCCTGCTTTTTGTGGTGAAAAATGGGTACTGCCGTTCACTACCCTGAAGCTTTGAGGTGTTTACAGAGAAATAGCCCCAAGAAAAGCAAAGAAGCAGCTGCCATGATTGCTGGGTGAACGTGCCTTCCGATGCAGGCTTTCCACAGCTGCATAGAGCTGGTGCTGAGAGAATAATGGGTGGACACATTTTGGTCACGGACTTTTAACACCAAACTTACCTAACTTGATGAGATCACGTGGTCCCACCGGCCACTCTTACAACTTAGGAAACTAAGGCCCAGAACATTAAGGTGACTTGCCAGGGCCATAGAACAGCATTTGATGACACTAAATTCCATTATCCTTTATATTGTATTATTCCTTTCTAACCACATGTCAACAAATTGTGTCATTGTTGTAAAAAAAGGAAAAGGCAGTCAAGATAGCACAAACACAAACTAAACTCTAGGTTTGCTGCAGAACAGATGAAAATTTATCATTGTGGGTGCTAACTCCTCGCTACCATGTTCACTGTGCACTATACGCTCAATAAACGTCATCGAATGGAGAAAAACACTGCAGTGTGAAGTCAACCAATCCAATAAACTGTTAGGAAAAAAGTTTAACTTGTAAAACCTAGGGAGTTATCTTTCAAAATAACTAGCACTGAGGATGTTCACCAGGGCTTTCTACGACATATGTGCTAAGACACTGGTTTAAAACGAGAACACTTAGACAAAAGCAAAGCCAGTGCTCAACAGCTTCACAAAAGGCACCACAGACCTGCTAAGAGAGCTGAATGAGGTCAAGAAAAACGGACCAAAATTGAGTCTTTACACACGCTTAAGTAATTTAGAAAGTTAATTTTCCAAGATCGATACAGAAACTCATTCATAGAAAACCCGACAGCCTTCCGTAGGGACAATAGGTCACGAAGAACCTACCTCAGCTCCTGGCTTTCCGTGCTGAGGAGACCCAGCAGCGCCCAAGCCAGTGCCTGGCCGTCGTCCATGCCGCGGGACTTACTGGAGTGCGTGATATTCTGCAGCAGCAGCTGGTCTAGGCAGTCCAGGGCCCTCTCCTGCACGGTGCCCTCACAGTCCATCACCACCGGCACCACCCCTCGCAGCCAGGCCCTCTGCACCGGGACACGGCTGGGGTGCGCCTGCAGGGGGTACAATGATGGTGTCCTAACAAAGTCCAATGCCACCAGCAACCTAACTACCAACCGGCGGTGCGACCCGTGTTTCAGACTGGGTCAAAATTGCTGCACATATAGTTGTAAGTAGACCACAGAAGTTAAAAACAAAAACAAAACAAAAAAAAACAGAATACTTGAACAATATGTGAAAAGAAAATTTAGTCTCCAGTCATTGCAAATCAGTGCATATTGAAATTTTAAACTTCCAAAGGCTTTATTTTGTTATTAGTATTAAATCAGCACATTTTGGTAATGCAAGATCAAGAACAAGTAGTAAATATTTATCCCAAGCAGTAATTAGGATAAATGTCAGCAGGGAAAGTAAAAATACACATTGCTTCATGCCTTCTATCACAAACAAAAAAGAGAGAAGAACATGCTCTTAAAATTTGTCAGACCTAATTACTTGACAGAAGTGAATTTACCCAGAATTACTGGTTCTGCTAATTTGGCAATGCCATCTATATCGGCCTTTATGAACACAAATTCATCTAGGTCTCTGGCCTAACCAAATTAATTTTAAAATTACCATTTCTATGTAAGGTTTGAGTTGAAGTCAAGAAAGGCTAAACATTAGCATTCTCTAACAACAGTTCATAATTATATTTAATATGAAATGCAATCTAGCATCTGTGATGAAAAGATCCTTCTTCTTTTCTCTTATAGCAGTATAATTTCTATCAGTCAATTTAATATTTATGAGGTTGCAAGCCAGGTCTCTAGCCTGGTCCGTAGATGGAGGCAGGTGAAAGGCAACCATACATTGAGGTCTCTCTCCCTCTCTGCCTCAGATCCTTTCCCTCTAAGAATAATAAATATTTAAAAATAATAGTAATAAATAATAATATTTAGCAGCAAGCAGTTACTATGCTGCATTATTTTTTAATGTGAACTCCCACGCATTAGATCCATAATGCCTGCCCCTCACCAGAAGAAGTTCGGTCAGTGACTGCAGGGCCTGCTTCCGGACAGACACCGCGGGGTCCCGGCACTGCTCCTGCAGAACTGACAGCTCTTCCTTCATGGCTGAGACGTTGCAGTGTTTCAAAATACTCACCAGTACCTGGAAGGTGCGTGCAGAAAATGGATGATGGCTTATGCACAGTATACAGGCAAAAGGACAAACTACAGACAAAGCTACTTCTTTCAAGTTTGTGGTTCCTAATATTTTTAAAGTCAATGATCCAGCCCTCCTCCCAGTAGCATCCCACCTTTTAAAACCTGATGAAAGCTAAGGTCGCTCTCCTGAGAAAATGTGACATACATTTTATCTAAACAAGTATTTACAAACAATTTCAGTGTTTGCACAAACCCTATCAAAATCTGTCTATGTTCCCCAAGAGAATGATCCCTATTCTAAAAAATGAAGTTAAGGATATAAATTCACGATTCTTAAAAAGCCAGCCACCAGGAAGAAAGCTTAAAAACAGGTAACTTTCAGTTCATCTATGTAATTTAGGTAAAACAGGATCAAGATGACCTAATGTAAGTGGAAAACCAAATGAAGTAACAGATATGGCAGGAAGATTTTAAAAACATCCCCTTGCATTTCCAAGTGTTTTGTGCTTAAAAAGACAGCACGTTCAAGACCGTCTGGGAAAAACTCACACCTGCAGGGCAGACTTGCGAACGTTGGTCTTCTCGTCCCTGATTCTCTTTCTCAGCATCGCCATGACACACCTTTCTGTCAGGAAATGCCAGAGTCATTAGTCTGAGAAAGGCTGTACTGTACTTGACATCGCATCATACAGAACCGAGAAAATCAAAAACCCGAGTATTTAGCTTGTTTTAAATCAAGAGTAAAAAAGGAGGTGAGATAGGAAAATAACCAAATAATTAGATATTCACAGTAACGAAAAGGCAGAATTAGTATAAAAAAGGGCAATCTGGAATATTGAAAATTCAATTTTAAATACTGGCTCCTACGTCTAAGATTCTGAATAAATTATTTAGATCTTCTATTTTGTTTAGTTATAAGTAGAAATAGTTAAACCACACGGTTTTTAAAAGACTAAATAAAACAAGTCTATAACAGCAGCTTTAAAACTTTTAAATCACAGGTCCCTTTACACTATTAAAAATTACAAAGACTCCTAAGGGCTGTTTTAATGTGAATTACATGTTTTAATCTGAATTAGAAATTTAAACTGAGACGTATAAAAAGAATAGTTCATTTGAAAACAGACATGCAACTATAAAGAGTATATTTTTAAACAAAAAAGTACTTTAAAACAAGTTAGAAAAAGAGTGGCATTGTTTTCTAATTTTACACATTTGTTATTATCTGGCTTGATAAGAGACAGCTGGACTCTCATCTCTCCTTCTGCCTGTAAAGTGTCACATTTTCATGTCTTGGGATCTCTGGAAAACCTCAATTTATACTCCTGGGAAAGCCACAGTGCAGAAGGTAAATAAGGTCTTGGTATGGTTATAAAAACATATTCAAGGACATAATGAAGGAGACGCAGGATTCCAAAACACATTTTGAGAACGGCAGATCTCTAAGAAAGCAAACAAAAAAAATGAACTACAAAAGAAATAAATGAAATTATAACCTAAGTTCCTTGAAAAAGATAACAAAATTAACAAACTTCAAAGTAAGAAAATAAGAGAGAAGATTCAATTGCTAAAATCAGGAATGAACAAGGCAACATTATTACTGACTTTACAGAAATAAAAAAAAAAAATGCAAAAGAATACTATGAACAATTTTGTAACAAATTAAGTAAGCCAGATGAAATGGACAAATTTCTATGACCATATAAATTACAGAAACTGACTCAAGAAGAAACAGAAAGTCTGAATGTACCTACAACAAATAAAGCTATTAAGTTAATAATAAAAACTTCCTACACATGTACAAAAGGCCAGTCATTACTGAAGAATTCTACCAAACGTGAAAACAAAAGTTAACACCAATTTCTATACACACATATCTACCTCTTCCACTGCTCCTTGAGAAATGAAACTATACTTTATTAAAGTCTGTATCTACAAAACCTACCACAATGTAGGAGAAAGAGACTGTATAAAAGTTTATAAGATAAACAAATCTAATTATATAATTAATCTTTTACACACAGTCTCTTTCCTTATCTATTTATCCATCTTTTTTTTTTTTTTAAGATTTTATCTATTTATTTTTAGAGAGAGGGGAAGGAAGGAAGAAAGAGAGGAAAAGAAATATCAATGTATGGTTGCCTCTCATACGCACCCCAACTGGGGACCTGACCTGCCACCCAGGTCCTGGGTTGCCCTGACTGAGAATCAAACCAATAACCCTTTGGTTTTCAGGATGGCACTCAGTCCACTGAGCCACACCAGAAAAGGCTATTTATCCTTCCTTTAAAATCGCTTCTCTAAACATTATTTCCATTGACTCTGACAGTAGCTCTCTGAAAGATACGGAAGGTGTTAGCATCACAACAGGACGTTTAGGGAGTTTTGTTTACATCCATGTCTTAGGTCATAAAACTATTTATATTTAGTAAGAGAACTGTATAAGAACTTAAACTGCTTTTCATTTTCAATAGAGCATTTAGAGTATTTTCTCCACTACGATGTGACATGTCATAATATTACAGATGAAAAAGGAGCTCAAGCCCGTACAGCTAGACAGAAATAGAATCTGAGAGTACCACCTAGCACACCTATCCACAGCCTATCACAGTTCCGCTTTTCCCTCCTGAGTCGGTTAAACTGTCCCAGATTTGGTACATCAGTGAAAATGATCAGGCGTTGCGATGTTTAGCATCCTGGGTTGGAGTTCATGGAAGAGCGGATCCCATAATCACTCCATACAGTATACAGGGCCCATTCAAGAGTGGTTCATTCTGTTGGTGAAGGGAAATTATAATCTATGTTCTAAATTGTCTTTTTCAGTAGAAGCTTGGCCTTACAGTTTCCAACCAGATATTTAAGGGGGACTCTGGGATGGCTGAATGAGATCCAAGATGACATGGTAGACAGTCATAAGGGACGAAACATGGGGACAAGACTGGGTACCCCAGTATCGATCACTGCTCCCAGCCCTTTATTTTCTCCAAACACGATATTAATCTCTACTGTACTTTCTCTATTAACTGGTCCTTTTTTGTTCAATAATCCCAAGAGTTCATAACAACAAACTTAGTAAGAAACTAAAATGTTTGCTAATATCCCCTTAAATGTTACAAAAATACTGGGTCTCAGTACATGATAAAAGGTAGCTTATTCTGTATGTTAAAGACAAATGTACAGTATAGTGCAAGGACTTCAGTGAAAGATGTAATAAAACAGAAATCAGTCCATTTTTCAGGAAAAAAAAAAAAAAAAAGGTGTTCTGATTCTTATGGGTGAATTAATTAGGAAAAGAACCCAAGGTTTTTAGAGTCTACTTATATTTTATTAGTCATCTGATTGTGATAAAATATAACATACCCCTAGATCCAATTGTTTCATCGCTGCTGTCTGTATGGATCATCCCTGAGTCTCCAGAAGGGATAAGTGTCTGTTTCTGACAGGAAAAGGCTTAAAAATAATAAATTTTAAAATAGGTTCAGTCATTAAGATAAAAATTTATTTCACCTTTAATAACGTAAGCATGGCATATTAAACATTTAAGCTACCACATAATAATTATTAAAATAAGTTTCAGCTTATTTGATGAAGAAAAAAGTGTAATATTAAAATAGACAAACATCAAAATAGGAAAAAGAACATTTAGAATATCAGCTAGTCCTTTAATACAAATTATTCAATATTTGAAAAATTATTGACCCATCACCTGATGAATTTTTCCGTAAAGTACCAGGTTGGCTCTCTATTCGTAAAATTGTAGGGCCTAGAAGTAAGGAGATAAGTAAGATGGAAAAAAGTATCATAAACTCTAAGAAAATATTCACAGAGGAATCAACATAAAAATAATTAGGCGTAAAGAGAAGACGGAGCCCCATTGCTGACAGCTGATAACTCCCCCGGTTCCCATTTGAAATGGACACTGGGCCCCGTTCAGCCATCATCCAGCAGTGCAGACAATGGCGGCGGCCAGAACTCAGAAGGCCTTTCAAATGTATCAGACTTGTCTACAAAGTTAGCCACCAATACAACATCCGGAAGTACGTTTATGGAAATAAAAGTATGTCATGCCGTATTGATTATTTTTGCTACAACAAAGTAGGATTCCCTTGTCGCCCAATTTCTTGACAAACATCAGCCCAGTTCCACTTACTGCTGATCAGGAACTCCAGGATGCTCTCCGACGCGCTGTTAACAGACAGCTCCAGGCAATGGGCAAAGCTGGACAAGGCCTTGCTGCGCACAGTCGGCGCCTTGTCCAGGCAACGATCGAACATAATGTCCTGCACCAGGAACTTGTGCTTTAAGAACCTCTGGTGCTCCGAGGAGACCGTGCTATCCGCCTCTCTTTCCGGCAGTTCCAACAGAGCTAAGGCCACGTCGAGAGTGAAAACCCGGTGAGGGATCTGGTAAAGCAAAACCGTAAGAATCCCTGTCGCACAGGAATGAAAACCAAGGGCCCCTCACGTATTTGGATCTGGCTGTGCGGGGAAGGTTGCAGAACCAGGGCCTAGAGTTTCTGCGATGGACGCCTCACCTTGGAACTCCGCGAATATCTGTGAAGCCAGGCGAGGAAGGTGGCATATTCCCCACAAGGAAGTTTGCTGAGCAGCTGGACCAGGGCCTGGGCGGCGTAGGTCCGATACTCTGATTTATCCACCACCTGAGACACAAACATTGAGAAGCTGTTCATCTGGACAGCTGACACACGTTTAACACAAGTGGAAAGTCAGTGAGTGTAACTGTAACTAGTTCACTGATCTTTTAAGTGTTTTAGGTTATGAGCCCTCTGAAACCTAACCTGTAAGAAATCTGTATGCAGTTCTGTGTTTCAGAAATACAAATTTAACATATGATTAAAGGGAGTTTATGAATCCCCCACAATCCACAAAGTTTAAATTAAGAATCATTTGTCTAAACAGTTATAAACATTTAAGAGATAGCCATAGAAATTTGAACATTAAGTGGGTATTTGGTGATATTAAAGAAGGATTGTGGAGCCCTGGCTGGTAGCACAGTGGTTAAGGCGCCGGCCTGCAAACCCAAAAGTCGCAGGTTCGATTCCCCAGCCAGGGCACATAACAAGGTTGCAAACCAGGTCTCCAATCAGGTCTGTGGCTGGAGGCAGGTGAAAAGCAACCTTACATTGATGTCTCTCTCCCTCTCTGCCTCCCTCTCTTCCCCTCTTTCTGAAAATAATGAAATAAAATCTTTTAAAAAAATAAATAAAATAAAATAAAGAAGGATTGTGTATTTTGTGATTTTTTAAGAGTCCTTATCCTTTAGAAATACATATAAATATATATGAAAGAATATGGTGGAAGTTGTTTAAAAAAAAAAAAATTCCAGGGTGTATATGTGGTTGGGAAGTACCATTATTAGGGGTCTACATAACATGAAATTGTTGAAGATGAGTGCCCATCACTATTCTCTTTATTTCTTTATATATTTGAAAACTTCCAAAATGAAAAGGTTTTTTTTTTTTCACTACCAAACACTGTCTAGGGGAACATCTAGTGAATATATGAAGTAAAAATACCTTTAGTAATGACATAGACTCATTCCCAAGTACCAAACACACAAACACATGCATTTAACTTCACATACTATATATATTTTAAATTATTATCATTATTAAAGTGACTGGTACCTTGGCACAGATGTGCTGGAGCAAGATACGAAGTACTGGAAATACACTTTCCTTTAGTTCATCCACAAGTGAGCTATTAAAAACAAAACAAAACACATCCTGTTTATGTCTATCTATAATTACGAGTCATCTTCCTTGACTTTTCTCAAAACATGCTGTACCTATGTTTTAGAAATCTTACATATTAAAAACAATCTCTCCCCACAGGCAGGCATTGTTTTAGTGAATAAGAGTAAAGATACCAGTGTCACAGCAGAACACCACCACCGATTTCTTGTGCTTGGTGCAGAGAGATGTTGCCAACTAGACAGACACAGCCAGGGAGGAGCAAAAGCGCAATCCTCCTATGACTCTTTGGCCTACATAAATTTCCTTTGAAGACTTGAAAATACATTTGGGGGTAAATAAGAGACTAAGACAGAGCACCACCTCATGGTTGCTCAGTGAAACGCAGCTACTTCACTGCCTTTGTAATAACAGTGCCTCTTCAAATTATAATGCCTAGATTTGACCAATTTTCAGCGTTAAATTTATTTGTACCATTATATGAATAGACCACTGCATCATGAAATCTCAAGGAAATACTAGAGTGAGGGTTCTCACTTAAACCATTTTGGTTATTTAATGACAGTCTATACCTGGATTCCCCCATTTTCAAATCATCAACATTATATACTGTGCATGTACACTCATGACCTTACTGACCACTTCTTCCCACCACCAAATATTTAACATGGGAGGAAAAGACGCCAATGACAGCAAATATATCTCTGCCAATCATGCTGAAACATGGAGCTTTTTATGTGAAGCTAAGTGACTCATGAGGGAAAAATCAGTTTTATCGATTATTGCTAAAGAAGTAAAAATCAATTTCTTTCCTCAAGAAGTATTTTCTGTAGAAGGAAGGGACCAGAAGAGTGGAAAGAAACAAGGAAGGCATGGCACGGATCACCCAGAGACACAGAAAAAGACCACAAGGACGCAGGCTTGCTGGGGTGGTCAGCACCGAAGCAAATGATGCAAACACAGAGGCTGACCTCCCAGGCTGGCAAAAACGGAGCCACTTGGGGCTGGCCCAGAACTACAGACCACTGTCCCTGTCCCTTCAGCAAGGCCCCAGGGCAGAGGGTACCAACAGTGACCCGGATCACACCAATGATGGGCTATCAAGTGCTTTATCTTGACCCCAATCCCCAAACCACAAACAGGCCAGAAACGTGTCAGTTTCCGCAGGTGTCAGGCCCCCTGGCGAGCCCAGGGCCTGGAAGACTAGGGGAACTCGAGAAGAGTCAAGCTCCAAGTCATGCACACTCCACCTGATGAACTGGACCGCCTGGTTTCTGCTACTGATGGCCGCTGACGTGACGGCCAGCGGGGCATGATGGGGTCCTTCGCCTACTTCTAGCATTAGTATTACATTGAGCATTTGATGGAACACAGAGCCGATAACCTAGAAGAGAAAAGAAAATTCAACTTAAGGAGTGATAGAGCAATCTCGAAGACCACAGAAAATAATTTCCAGCTGTCTAAAGATAAGTCAGGTTGACACAGTTTTGGGCTGAACGCCAGGGATGTGTTTCTTAGACAATTATCAGATACTCAATAAGCACACAATGTAAACAGATGAAAACACTGCTTATAGATAATGATAGGGATACCAACTAATTTCTCTCTGCACCCTCTTGCACTGTAGCCCAGAAATTAAGGAAAAAAAGAATTAGCTGTCACTTACAGAGGGCACAGAACGCTAATAATAATCCTCTATAGCAAAAGGGGGAACAAGAATGGTATTTCATACTTGTTTTTTATCTGAAGTTCACAAAGCACCTTCCAATATATCATCTCAGATCATTTACCCAGATAATCCAGTCATTCATCCAACCATGCAGCAGGTATTGCATTAGGCATATTCCTATATACTACTAGATTTTACTGTATTTTATCTTAAACCTCACAACTCCATGAGGTAAGCAAGGTTATTTCCATTCTATACACAATATTATTATTTCCAGTTTATACATAATAAAAGACTTCAAAGGTAAGTTGTCCAAAGTTAAATAAGTAAAAGCTTGGCTAAAACTAAAGTTATCTGACATTAAGTCCATACTTCCACAATTAAAAAATATATCTTTAGAGACACAGTGGACCTAAAGGAATACATTTTCCACCATTCTATTTTTTTAAATGTTAAAAAGGCATAAAAATTAAAAGCATCGTGTGAACTCCATCACATATTTCAAGCACACAGAAATAATAATAATAAATTATAAAATACGGGATGTTTTGTAAACAACAGGCTTCGTGTTTTGCACTTGACAGGCCGTCTTTCATCCAATCCTCCTGACAAGACTGTGAGGAAGGTGAGCCTTTCTCGCCTTTTCTGTCTGATGAGAAGGCTGAGGCCTCCACAAAGCTGAGCGACTCCCTCACGGACACGGGGTAAGTGGGGACACCAGAGTCTGCGCACAGATGAGCCTGTGCGCAGGTGCCCCACACCTTTCTAACCACCACACCGACCGCCCCTGGGAATGAAGTGCATCACATGACCTTGGTCTATCCCATTTTTCACAAAACCTTATTTTACTAATGACTTCTAAGTTTATTAATACCATGATGCCTAAAGAACCCTAACTTGAGTGTTTAAAGGAGCAATGTTGTTAAGTAGAGACACTGGCAAAATCCATATATGAAGTTAACAGGAAGGATAATCAGTAATATTTTGGTAGAACTACTATCTAAAATAACACAAATACTAATAGTCGTTAAAGCACATAGGAATTGCTAAAGGAAACTAGAGAATCCTGACTGTTTATTCTTCCTTTTAGGAAAATTTGGTGAGCATTTCTATACAAGTAATGTTCTGTTCAGTTGCTGTCTGTTCTTCCTAATTTGTAACGAAACCATTTATGTATAGAAACTGAATAATAATTTGCCGTGGCCACCAAGTATTTGGATGTGAGTTTTGTTATGAAGGGTAGGCAGCAAATAGAAATGGTTATACTTTCTTTCTGTGTTTTAAAAAATATATTTATTATTTATTATTTTTAGAGAGAGGGGAAGGAAGAAAGGCAGAGAGGGAAAGAGACATTAATGTATGGTTGCCTTTCACCTGCTTCCAGCTACAGAGCTGGCTGGAGACCTGGCTTGCAACCTGGTTATGTGCCCTGGCTGGGAATCGAACCAGGACCTTTGGGTTTACAGGTCAGGGCCTTATCCACTGAGCTACCAGCTGAGGCTATACTTTCTATTATACAAATGATATATAAGGTCATGAAAATAACCTGGTAAATTAAAACAGCATTACATCAAAGGCTTCTAATGTCTGTCCACTACATGATTTGCACACTTTCAATTTACTTAGTAACTAAATTAGATCTTTGTCATCTTTACCTTGTCTCCTTCTCCATGAATTGGAGAACATAGCAAATACAATCCATGATAAGCCAGCTCAGGTATATACTTTACTTGGTTAATGTTTCTAAAGAAAAAAAAACAAAGATAAATTAATGGATATGATTTTATTTTGAATATTCCCTTAACACTCTGAGTGGTATTCAAATGAATAAATTCTGCCTGTGTGTCATGAGGATAAAATGGCATTTATACTTTGCTGAAGCCGAATTTATTATACTGCATTTACATTTTAGCAGTGCAAGGCTGAATGGCTCACCTGGCTTGTGTAACATTAAATTCATGACGCACTGGCTCGAAGTTAGTTAATGCTGCAAAGACCTGGAAAACGCAAACCAAGAAGAGGCCTGATTTTTCTTATTCATTAAGTATTAGCCCTTGTCTGTGCACTTTGAAAGTGCCCCCAAGTTTCTTGGGATTTTCACTTACCTCTATACAATTCTGAACACACTGCGGCTTTTCTTTCAGGGAAAACTTGGACAGCAGCCTTAAAAAATTCTTCAAAAGGTGAAAGATGGCTTTCCGAATTTGCCCAAGGTCCCACGCAGAAAAACAAATGTCCTCTTCCTCTTCTTGCTCTTCTATAATCTCATCCATCTAGATTATGAAGGAACATACAGGTGACTAAAATAACGCCTAACACTCTGTCCCATCATTTTTAAAGTATGCAAACCAAACCCAGTAAAACGCCATGGGGTTGCTGAGCTGACTACAGCCAGGCTGGCAAGTCCTTGGACTAGATGATGGCTACAAGTTTCTGGCTCTACAGTTTATGTCCTTGAGAATTCTGACGTGTCTTATGTTTTCACGTCAATGAACCTCTACAACCCTACCTAGACAGATGACAACGTGGAATTAAGGTTGTTCTCCTCCATACTTAAGGATCTGACTCCTAGGTTACTTCAACTACCCTATGTAGGGACAATGAGATAATTAATGTAGCAGATCATCCTGCTAGCTGCTGGCCAGCATACCTGGCACCAGGCAGGGAGCTGTGGATAGCTGGCCTGGAGAAAAGTGCTCCAGGTCGCATATGAAGCCAAGGCAGAAACTTAGTCCTACTGAATTGCTGATGATGCTCTGGGGCCTTGTGATTATCAACCTTATGTCTGGAACTGTATTTTTTAAAAAGATTTATTCATTATTTTCAGAGAGAAGGGAAGGGAGAGGGGCAGAGAGGGAGAGAAGCATCAATGTACGGTTGCCTTTCACCTGCCTCCAGCTAAGGACCTAGTTGGAGACCTGGCTTGCAACCTGGTGAAACCGTATTTTAATATAAAGTAAGTTCATAAATCAAAGCCACGTATTGGTACAGATATGTCTTATTTTTCCTCTTACTTGTTACCTCAATGTCTTCTTTCCTAGGTGGCTTTCCTCTTTTTCTGTGCCCTCTTGGATTAGCCTGAGAGCTCTTGGGCAGTTCTTTCTTCCTTTTCCGACTCAAGTTAGATTCCTGAGGCCAGCTCTTCTTCAGAACCTGTACACACTTGTCAAACATCACTGGGTGGAATATTTGGTTGGCGACACTGCCTATTCATAAGGAATAAAGAGTAAGCAGGTTAGATGTAATTGTCTTGGGATACCTCTGTACTAAGAGATAAAATTTTTAAAAGTGAAAACAAGCTTTTCATTAACTTTGAATAACAATGACCCTTTCGGAAAAAAGTCCCATGCGCCATTAGCCACAGGTGAGCAAAGGTGCTGATCAGACGTAAATAATAAGAAGCCCAAATGTGGCCATGAGGAAATAACTGGTTTACACCTGTCCTGTTGTAAACAACTATAAAGCCGGACAAAAAAATTTTTTTTAAATAATCATTTTAAGATGTGGAGCTGGAAGAAGCATAGAAATAAAATCTGAGATAAGAGAAATGAAGTATACCCTAAAATTGCTCTAGTTTTCCTATTTTAAGGCAATTTCTGGACAGCGGCAGAAAAACGGGGAACTCAGGCACATTTTTACTATGGTCTTACCAAGCTGAGACTACAGAAAGGCAGAGGGAGTTAGGGTTTATGAAGAACAGCGGAGAAGAGGAAGCTAAACAGAAAAAGAGCTCCAGAAATCTGCACAGGGCTGACTGTAATCTATGCTTGCATGGGATAAAACTCCAAAAATGTGGGTACAGAACATTTTCTCGGGAGTTAAAAGATGAATAATTTTTGGAATTCACACAAGGCTGAGACCAATTTGAGCTCTGGCCAGCCAGGGTCCAGACATCTTGTCAACCTCCTGGAGCACTGAGTAGATACCTCAGAAAGAAACACACCTAATAGCAGGGCTAAGTGAGCTCTAGAGTAAAAGCTGTTTTAAATCTGCATTAAAACAGGTTACAAAAGGATTCAGTTAATCCACATTAACTGACTACTGAAACACTCTTAAACACCAATGAAAGGATAACAACAAAATCAAGACACTTAATGGCTTAATGTTCAAATGTCCAGCACCCAATAAAAAAGTTCTGGGCAGTAGGAAAATGGGCCTCATCATGAGAAGAGGAACCAGTCAACAGAATCAGGCTAAGAAACAAGAGATAATAAAACTGGAAGACAAGAACCTTAGGGTAGATATTACAAAAAGTTCAAGAATTACAAGTAAAACAGTAGCAAACAAAGAGAAATGAAAAAAAAAAAAAGTTTTAAAGAATTAAATGTAACTTCTTGACCTGCAAATGAAAAATTCACTGAATGGGCTTGTCAGTGGATTAGAAACAAAAAATTAACAAATTCGGTGACTTACAGGAAAATATCAAGCCATTAAAAATGAGTAATTGGAAAAAGGGTGGGAAAAATATTTGAAGAAATAATAACTAAAGAATTTCCAATTTGTTTAAAATTAGAAATCCACAGACCCCATGATAAACACGCACACACACAAATTACAGAATGCATAAATAATCTAACCAAATTGCTGAAATAAAGTAACAAAGAAAATCTTTGAAGTATCCAGTCTTACAAAAAACCCCCACACACAAAAGAAACAATTTCTCAGTAGACGCTGACATAAACCAGAAAACAATGAAGTTATAACACCTTTAAAAAAATCTGTAAACCTCAACTTCTATAATTAGCAAAAACATTTTTGAACGTAAAGATAAACAATGGCCAGCAGAATTGTACCAAAAGAATGTCAAAGAAAGTTTTTCACGCTGAAGGAAAATTACATGAGATGAAATATTTTAAATGAAAAGAAACTTTTACTTTGAATTATTCAAAAGATAATTCAAAGACAGATGTTGACAATACACTATGGGGTTCATGACATGTAGGAATATAAAGGGTAACTGCAAATGTACAAAGAAGAGAAGAAACTATATTGTTTTAAGGTTCTTACATTATCTACAAACTGTAGAGTTACCTGAAGATAAATTGGTAAAATTGCTCATTGCCCAAAGGAAGCACTTAAAACACACACGTGCTAAGTGTAGTTAATAAGCCAAAAAGAAGAGACTGGCATGAGATACTAAGAAATTTTCCAAAGTTTGACAAAAAGAGGAAAAAATGGAACAAAGAAAAGATGGCACAAACAGAAAAGAGCAATCCCAATCATTGATAATTATATTCAGTGTAATTATCTGAACTATCTAAAAAGTCTAATAAAAAGGCACAGTGGGTGATTGTCACCGTGGATGAAAAGCATGAGTCAATGGTCGGCAGTCTAAAACACACTCTAAATGTAAACACGCAGACAGATTAAAAATAAAAGCATGTGAAACAATGTCCAACCAAGGACAAATAAGATAACTGGAATGGGTATCTTAGTATCAGACAAAGTAGACTTCAGAGCAGGGAAAACATCTAGACAAAGAGGGACGTGACATAATACGAAAAGGTCAACCCAACAGGAAGACACAATTATAAATGTTTGTATCTTGCAGCCCTGACTGGTGTAGCACTGGGCTGGGCACAGCTGGGCAAAGTGAAAGGCCGCTGGTGTGATTTCCCTTCAGGGCACATGCTGGGTTGCAGGTTTAGTCCCTGTTTGAGGGTGTGTCAGAGGCCGCAGATTAACATTTCTCTCTCACACTCACACAGATTATTTCTCTCATTTTTTTCTCCCTCCCTTTCCCCTCCTCTAAAAATAATTGATTAAAATCTTTTAAAAAAAGTTTGTATCTTGCAGACTTCCAAAATCTCTTTAAGTTAAAACAGAATGAAAAGAAACAGATAAATTGACAACTACACATGGAGATTTCAGTAGTTCTCTCACGCTAACGACAGAATAAACAGAATATCAAGGAGGATGTAAGACGAACAAGCCTTACGTACTTGACATAACTGACATATTTACAGAATACTAGACCCACCAAAGGCAGAGCATACATTCTGTTCAAGTGTAACTAGGTTTACCATGTCAGACCCTGCGCTGAGCCCAGTGGAAAAAAACAACACACAAAAACTCAGTAATTTAAAAGTATGTGCTCTTATCTCAATGTAATTACAACAGAAATCAATTACAGTAAGATTTCAAGAAAGTCTTTGACTACTTCAAAATTAAATACACTTCTAAATAACTCAGGTATAAGACGAAATCACAAGATAAGAAATTTGCCTTGGACTTAATGAGAACAAATCATCAAAATTTGTGGGAGAAAGACAAAGCAGAACATAGAGGGAAATCATAACGTTACTCATGTTAGAAACAAAGGAAAGTATGTGAGTGCAAAGATCTATGCATCCACCTCAAGAAGTTAGAATAAGAACAAATTAAATCTAAAGTTAGAAGGAAGGCCACAGTTAAGATCACTGGTCTGAAAAATGGACGAGTAGGGTATAGTTGGTATCAAAAGTGGGCTCTTTGAAATGATCAATAAAATTAATAAACCTCTACTTTGATGAAGAAAAAGAAATAGAAATAGAAATTACCAACATCAGACTTGAAAGAGGATATTCCACTACAGATTCCACAACCTTCTTTCAAAAGAAACTCTTAAGCCCAGATGGCTTCACTAAGGAGGCTGAAAAAAACAAAAATTAGCCCTGCTAGAAGAACTTAGAAGGTAGCAGGAACAACAGTCACATTAAAAGAGAAAAATTAACAAAGGCAGATTAATCAAATTTTAACCTGTACAAGGGAAATTCGCATAAGCTTGAAAATTCCAAAGGCATCCCTGGATACATCTGGCACTTTGGATAAAGGAAAAAAGGGGGAGTGAGAATGGGTGCTTTGCTGGTAGTAAGGAAGAACAGGTAGCTCAGGGCAGGAAAATTGTTGCCAGGCAACTCAAACAATGGGACACGGAAGGATCCCCTGCTGGAAGCCCTTCCTATTTACCATACTTAGTTATAATTAGGCGAACGGACACAGCCTAAGATTTCCTTCCTAAGGCAAGTTTTTCTATTTGGCAGGAAAGGAGGAAGGGTCAAAAATTTTTTCTGAGTCTTTTGTGTCCTAATAACCAGCTTCATCAATATCCCAAAAGAGAGCTTCAGGGTGCCAAAACTTTGGTCTCCTTTACTACCAAAAATGTAAGAAAGAAAGAAAATCAATTCTTCCCAAACTTCCAAAGCATTGAAAAGGCTATAGCACTGCCCCAAACTCATTCTATGAGACTGAGTATTCAGTATTGTCCTATAACCCAAACCAGGTAGACATTGAAAAGAATAAAATAAATAAAATCCCTTGTGAATACGAATGCAAAAATCTTTAATAAAATACAAGCAAACTGAACCGGGCAACATATCAAAAAGATTACATACTGTAACCAAGGTCATGCAAAATTGGTTTAACATGAAAATCAATCAATGCAGTATACTATATTATGAGCACAAAGAACACAACTCACATATTCACCTCATAGATGCAGAAGCAAATAACAAAATCTAATACTCTTTCATAATAAGACACTCAACAAAGTAGAAATAATAACCTGCTAAAGGCCACTCAACATACCCACAGTGAACATCATACTTAAGAACAAAAGAATACAAGAACCTAGTATAAAGGAACCATGGACATGGACAACAGGTGGGATTGACTTTGGGGGGAATGGGTGGGTGGGGAGGGGGACAGAGGGGAGAAAAAAAGGGATGGATGTAATACAACAACAATAAAATTAAAAGGAAAAAAAAAAAGAACAAAAGACTGACAGCTTTCCTCCTGAGGTCAGGACAAGACAAGATACCCACCTCCCTGCTTCTAGTCAACATTGTGCTGGAGGTCTTAACCAGGGCAATAAGGCAAGAAAAAGAAATGAACGGCAACCAAGTTGGAAAAGAAGTAAAATTATGTCTATTCATAGATAATGTGATCTTGCACGTAGGAAATACTACTAGAACCAATAAATAAGTTCAACAAAGCTGAGGGGTACAAGATCAATAATCAAATGTCAAATTGTACTTCTATACACAAAAAGTAAATAATTTGAAAATGAAAATAAGAAAATTTTTTATCTACAATAAATAACATCACAGGATGAAATAGGAATAAATTTAACCAAGAAAGTGCAAGAATTGTACACTAAACACTGCAAGATATCTCTAAAACAAATTAAAAGACCTCAATAAAGGAAAGACATTCTGTGCTGATGGGTTAGAAGACTTAATGCTGTTAGAATGTCAATACTCCCCAAACTGATGTACAGAATCCCAGGCTATCCCTGTCAAAATCCCAGCATTTTTTCCCCAGAAATTGGTATGTAAATCCTAAATCATATGGAAATGCAAGGGACCCAGAATAACCAAAACCACCCTGAAAAAGAACAAACTTCTGATCAAAGATTAAGTTATCAACAGCATCCCAATCATAATCTAGACACATTTCCAAGCAGACCACTGGGGAGAGTATAACCTCCAGCAAGCTAGCTGCCCATGTCAGTGCAATTATCAACAGCCACCTCACCTCACTGCTTCCGGAAGAATCTTAGCTGGAATCAGAAGGAATGGCCTCTAGCAAGGGAAAGGAAAAGTAAAGCTGGCATCCCCGAGAATGCCAATTTGCTAAGAGCCCCGTTACAACTAAACTCTTTAAGAAATGATTTGAAAAGTCATGGGAGCATTAACAATACAAATTAACGTTCAAGGCGTGTATCTTTTTACCAATTCCTGTATCATAGAGAGTTAAGTCTTTAACATCCACTACAAATGCATTTATGCAAACAATGACAGCAAGCAAAGCTAACTAATCCTAAGATTTTCTTTTCTAGAGGACCTTTGGGTTTTCCAGCTACACCCCCTCCAGGTCCAGCCTTCCTCTGCCCTGAGCTGATAGAGGGAGAGGGAACGAAGGAATTTATTCCCTGCCCTCTGGAGGACCCCCATCTCAGTGCTCATGGGTACCCTCCTATGCATTAAAGCTAGGTTACACATGCCCTCTTGATGAGAATGGTTGAACGATGTTGTCCACACCACACAGGAGAGGTATAACACAAAGATGTCCCTGAGCAGTTTTCCTCAGTCTGGACAGGGAGTCAGGAGAAGAGAAGGGAATACCAACATTTTATACTAGGTGGGGATGGCTGGGAGTGGGGCCCTCCAGCCTAGGCAATGTTCTCCCTCCAGGCTTGTCCCTCCCAGATTATTTCTATTAGATTATTGACAGAGCATGATAATAATATTAATAATAATAATAATAAAATATAACCCGTATTTAAAGAAAAGTGAAAAATATACTTCTGGAGAACTTAAACATGTGCTTCCTAGATTTACCTTCATTTCAAGTCACAGCAACTTTACCAGGTGAGTTTCCACTAGTCTATTTTATATCAGGAAACACATATAAGAGTTCAGAAACAATGTGAAAAAAAATTTAAATGACAAAGACTGGTTCTATCATGTCTAATTACTTACATACCTGGTACTTCTAGTAGCAGGAAGTAAAGACCAGCAGCATGCAGGCCGTACTCTCGGTACTGCACGCTGACGTTTTTCTTATGGACCATTTGAACAAAGTGATGGAATAGGGCCACCAGCGCATGGTGAGAAATACTGTTCTCCGTGAAGAAGGTCCAAATGACCTGGGGGAGGAGTAAGTCACAAAAGCCAGTAATTACAGAAATATAAAAACCTATTATTTGATTTTGGTAAGCATGAATACTCAGTGCCTTATAAAAAAGACCAGCCTGGCTCCTAAATGAACAGTTGCCATCTTCAAAGGGACCAAAGCAACAAAATTCAAAATGTATTATTCAAAATTGCAAAGGTAAGTATGTAAGAGATTTAAGTGATTAAACGTTTAAAAAGTTCTGGTAAGTTTGAAGTATATAGCTTTCTGAAATTATTATAGCTAAAAACTACACTAAGACTTTTGGGGACACTGTGTATTAGTGATTACTCAGACAAGTTATTCTTTCACTTAACTTAACGTTAAGTGTACCCAAATTCATCAGTCACTCTAATTCCTAGCTGTGGAAATCAGATTAATGTACTTAAATTTAAATGTTCTATGGGCAACTAGAATAAGAACAAATCCTCTCAAATGATTTCAGAAGTAGCTGTCATGAGTAAGGAAAAAAGCCTTAGAATATGAACAGTAATTTTATTAATTCTGTCACTTGTTCCATGATTCCTCCTATTATACACATAGACATGGGTTATTTCTATAAATCAAATGTAGAGGAACTACTAAAATGTGGTTTCTCCTTGAGTCCCTTAAAAAAACATAGGCCCACGGAAGTTCAAGAAGCCAGGCCATGGGTTTTCCTGCTCCCCTGAAAAGCCAGGGGAGTGGCAGGCAATGTCCTTTGCCACATGCTAAGCACACTCCCCTGTATGGAAGGGGTCATTCAGAACCATTCCCATGCTGCTCTCCTTTTCCCGAACTTCCAGGAGAAATTGTCTCCTAGCACCACTTAAGTGAACATTGCTGCCTGCAACTGTAACCCTGGACGCTGCCAAAGACAATCAAAGCCCTCCGCCCTCACTGCTGGTCTCAGGACTCCACCTGCCCACACCTGGGCAGCATCCGATACCCGGGCTGCCTTCTAGCCCCATGCAAGGGACCCCCACACTTCTGCCTCCGCCTCTGCAGGTCTCCTTCAACCAGCTTTCCCGGTTCTGTCCTCTGTCTCCTGCCTCTCACTGATGACCGTAATTCAAACAAGTCTTGAGCCCAAAGACTTTCTCACCTATTTTGTTGAATTTTAACATCTCTCCTGGTCTTCTGATCCATGTTTCCACTACCCATTACATTGCCCTAAAAATCTCTTAACTAAGGTCACACTCAAAGCTGAAAACCAAACTCATGACTTTCCCATTTGACCTTGCTCTTTCTCCCTTATTCCCCACACCCTGGTTGATGGTACATCCTCGGAGCTTTGAAATCTTGGGGACCCTTCACCTTTTCCTTCCTCTCACTCTACATGCAGCCAATGCAGCACGTGTGGATGTGTCTGCTGCTACACTGCTCACGATTCTCTCCGCCTTCTCTACAGGTTCCCTGTTGTTTCCTTCCTAGGAGTGCCCCGGACCCTAATTTCTGCTACTCAACACTCCACCCACTTCTGTCGGCTCACCTCCAGCTACTTCCTTCTGGAACCTTCCCCATCTTACCATGCTCCCTTTTCCACATCCCTGTTAGGTGGTGGTAACACCACTCTTAACGGCAGTTTCTATTTAAAAAATGTGGCCCACCAAATATTCCCAGCTCTTCCCTGAGACTCATGGTGGCATGGGCTGAGTGTGGTCTCTGGACTCCCTCTGGGCTGTGAAACATCAGAGCTGGTGCTTAATTTTCTACTTTCCCACAGGGGGATGGACCTTGATGTAGGGAGGGTTCTACATCTTAATCATCACTTTATCTTCTAAGGTACTTAATGTGGTACTTAGCACTATGTTTACGGCTTAACTAGATTTCATTTTTGAAAAGTGATGTGAAATTTGTAACTGATTTTTTTTTAATTTAACATTTTCAGATGTTAATATCTAAATATTTTTTCTTCTGGCACCTGGCCCTTCAGTTTTTTGACGAGCAGCCAATGAGCTAAATGGTAATAAACATACTAGGTGGAATTGAATATTTAAAGGAACCCTTTCTTACAACTGACTTTAACCATTTTTCAGTTTAATGATATCAGATTTTCTTAATGTTAAGGCATATTAAAATTATCATTGCGTTTTCCTTGGCTTTCTTTTCATACTTGGTTTAATCTGGGTTTCTTCCTTGTTTTGGCCTTTATTCTCTTCCTTTAATTTGCTGTTAAAAAAAATGTCCTAGCCCTGGCTGGTAGCACAGTGGATAAGGTGCCGGCCTGCGAACCCAAAGGTCGCTGGTTCAATTCCCCAGTCAGGGCACATAATCAGGTTGCAAACCAGGTCTCCAGTCAGGTCTATGGCTGGAGGCAGGTGAAAAGCAACCATACATTGAAAAAAAAAAAAAAAATGTCCTGACTTGAGGGGGGGGCAGGGGAAAGACAGTTTAATACCTGGAACCTTCTGGAGGAAAGCTATTAGGATATTCCAATACATGATCCATTCTTTAGGCTGCTTTCCTCATACTCCTTTTGAATCATTCACTAAAAAAATCTAAGCTTTAGATGACAATAAGAACTTTCGCATTCTACTTCTAACACCTAAAGATGGCTAGCTTGAGTTTCCTTTTTTCCCCTTACCTCTGTAGATCCATGTTCTTCAGTAGCAAAGTGGAAAAGGCTTTCATAGAGTTTTGTGAATGCATCCAATCCAGTCTCTGTAATTTCTGCTTCTATGTTGAGATGCAAAGGTTCAGTCTCTGTGAAGTCCAGTTCCCAAACTGTGTCCACCCATTCTAGAGGGGAAACGCAATGACATCAGTCAGTACTCTATAGCAAGTAAAAATCAAGTAATTTTTGGACTCTAGGCACATTCAAGAGAAGTTTATTAGTCACAACTCTCTTCTAATCATATAATACAGATAAAAAATAATTCAAGGAAAGGAAAAAAGGTTAAGAAAATTCTTTGTTTTCTTTTAAAATTAAAACTGCCATTTAGTTATTAAGTTGGTTATCTTCTAAAATATCAAGGAGGAAGACACTTTTTACCTAAACCAGTTTTGGGGGGTAACACTTCAAAACACTCAAAGATCAGCCTTTCCCATATCCCATACATTCAATCTGGACAAGAAAGAGGTTAATCAAAGACTGCTCCACATGTCCCTTTGTAAAAATCTTATAACTAAGTTAATAAGCTCAAATAAAAGACTCTAGGCCCTGGCTGGTAGCACAGTGGATAAGGTACCAGCCTGTGAATCCAAAGGTCACTGGTTCGATTCCCAGCCAGGACACATAACCAGGTGGCAAGCCAGGTCTCCAGCCAGGTCTGTAGCTGGAGGCAGGTGAAAGGCAACCATGCACCGATATCTCTCTCCCTTCTCCTCTCTCTAAAAATAATAAAATCTTTAAAATATAAAAAAATAAAAATAAGATATTTAAAAATTAAAAATAAAACTTTATTGGGCCCTTGGAGAATAATGCAGCATTTTAAAATAAAAAAGATACATTTTCCCCTATAAGTTTAAACAAGAGGAGGCAAGCCAGATCCAAATTCAGAGAAATGCTCAGTGATCTCAAAATACTGATGGAAATAGTATCTGTTAAGAGAATGTGACAGCATTCATGATGAATTCCTGGCTAATCTCTCTTAATTCTAAACCTTCTCACATGTTCTAACAAATATCTTCTCCAATAAACTTGCTGCTATACCCTACAACCTAAATTCAAGACCAGATGGAAACGTGTGTACCTCTCCAACTTTATTAATAGGGTATTACTCCACTCGACCTTCTCCAATCTCAGCAGGAGGGAGATCTCAGCAGACAGCACAGAGAGGAAGGACATCTCTTCATCCCAGGAGCCAAACTGAACAGCCGCCCACCCACATCCACCCTCACCTCCCCAGCAGTGAAGAGTGGCAGCCCCAGTGCAGCAGGGCTGGAAGAGAGAGAAGGTGGGAGCTCAGAATCCCAGTTTTTCCAAGGCCAGCCCCTTGCAGGCATCCAGAGGTCAAGGCTCTCAATGTAAAGAAGTAAAAAAAGGGGCTCAAATGAATGATAGTAGGACTTGTGATTCAGAAGACAGGATAAAGGATGGCACAGCTGAGAAGAAATCTTCCCATGGAATTGACCATTTTAACATGCGTTAGGTAACTGTTCATTCACTCTCCCAGTCTTCTAACAACTACAGTCATCTTCCTGAAAATGTTGTCTCTTTTCCTCTTTTTCTCTCATACAGTCTCCCATTTATTTTATACACATATTTATACATGCATGTTTATCAACGCACACCAGTATTTCTGATCTCATTTCTGGATCACAACTACGAAGTCCCAATAAGAAAACATCTGGTGACAGGAAATCAATAAATTCAATCAACTATAGCTCTTACTATTTTTACAACGGATGAGTGTTACAACAGTAACAGATATGTAAAACACTAGCAAGCATAAGAGAAAATGTTACTGGGAGAAGCGGAGGGGAAGAGGTAAGAAGGATGACTCTTCATTCGGACCTAAACATGGAAGTTTGCCAGGGAAAAAAAAGCAGGAAAGTACATTCTAGGCAAAGCGAACTGCCCAACAAAGCACAGAGAGCGCGTTTAACCCGAACGGAAATGAACAAAACAGTTACAGCACAGAGATTAAATGCAAAGGGTGAGCGTTATGATTAGTATTTTTCAGCAGTACCAGGCACTAAATTAATCTTCGCAAAACCCCAAGAGAGGCAGATATTGTATCCCTACTGGACAGATAAGGAAACCGAGGCGTAGTGAGGATAAACCGCTGGGTGCTACCCTCTGTCCAGGACCAGTTATCTCTGATTGCAAGATTATGCTCTTGGACAAGACTGCAGTGAACAGCGAAGGCTCTTATATGGCAGGCCAGAGATTTAGTCACTTATTTAGGAAACAAAGGGGTAAATATTCCAGGTCTACAGACCTGACAGGCCGCTTTTGTGTTTTCAAAAGTCGTCCTAGCATGCAGTTTTGCAGAATACAAATGGGGAAGGCTGAGAAAAGAGATGCAAAAGAACCAAAAGAGATCGGGCAGCATCAGCCTTCCTTTTTTTTTTTTTTAACGCAACTCTTTTAACTCCATTCTATTCCCAGCTCGCCCACGTCCGCGAGTGCAGACCTGAAGGGCCCAGACTTAGCAGCGCCAAACGCCCCACCCCCACCGCACCCCAGGCCTAGGCTGGAGCGCAGCACAGGCGCAAAGCACCACAGCCCTGCCTCCCCGAGACTCCAGGCCCCGTTTCCTCACCTCGGTTGAGATCCACTGGGCACCAGGGCTGCAGGCCGCTCCCAAGGTCCGGCAGCGCCACCATGATCGCCCAGAAACCCGCACGCCTGCGCTGCGGTCAACTTTCAAAGCTCGCTCCCGCGCGCGCTCGGAGTCGGTCCTGCAGACCAGTCACAACATGCAGAATTTCCCCCCCGCCAATCATCGCGCCCTGCCGGCCTCCTTATATCAACCAATCAGCAGGGTCTCCTTCCGCATGCGCACAGAGTGGGGCGGGCCCAGGGCTGGAGACCAAACCAAGGTTCCGCGACGTGCTGTTTGATTTTCCCCTTTAAAGAAGGGGTTAAGAAAGAAGTTAAATTCTAATAGTGCCTTTCCTGCCTCATTTTTCTCCAGTGGGAGGGCACTTTAAAGAGAAGCCGAGACAAGGTACTCCCTGTAATAGCGTTGCTTGCCTGGCAAGTGACATTTCGCGTGTCAGAGGGCTCCCATTGGACCGTCCCAGAGCCATCACACGTTGCACATATCCAGTGGTGGCTGGTAGGCTAACGTTTATCGCACCGAAACAATAGCGGGAAAGAAGACGAATAAAGCGAAAATTGCGAAAAGATATCGTCAGTTCTCTTAATTTTACAGGACGTGGGGGCCGGAATTCTGTAGAGGCCGCGGCTACCATGTCAACTAAGGGAAGGACCGTCGCCCTGCTCGCACTGCACATGCGCGGCGAGCCCTCCGCCGGCTGGCGGCCCCGGTGCAGAAGCCGAGGCGTGCGCATGCGCGCGGCGGCCCCCGGGCGGCGGAGCTGGAGGCCTGCCCGCCTCCTTTTCCCCGCCCCCCGCCGGGAGCCGCGGGAGCTGCTCCGGGTGTCGCCCCGCCGGAGGCTGGTTGGCTTGCTCCGCCGCTCCCCGACGCAGGACCCTGGGTAGGCGGCCGAGGCCGGTGCGCCCGGCTGGGCACCGCTCCGTTAGAGTTGCACCGCAGCCCCCGCCCCTCACCTCTCCAGCCGCTCGCGCACGGTCGGGGCTGGCTGGCCGCGGTGCCTCGGAGCTTCGGGCGCCCAGCGGGCCCTGCCCAGTCCCCGTCCCGCGGGCAGTCGTGCCTCGCCCCCGCCTAGCCGCGCGTCCAGCCCGCTGGCTTTGCCTTAGGGCAGCCCAGCCCCGGAGAGCCCGGCGCGCCCGGCCGCCGGCGAGATGAGCTTCTTCGGCTTCGGGCAGAGCGTGGAGGTCGAGATCGTGCTGAACGATGCGGAGAGTAGGAAGCGGGCCGAGCACAAGACGGAGGACGGGAAGAAGGAGAAGTATTTCCTCTTCTACGACGGCGAGACGGTCTCCGGGAAGGTGAGCCTCGCGCTCAAGCATCCCAATAAGCGTCTGGAACACCAGGGCATCAAGATCGAGTTCATCGGGCAGATCGGTGAGTCGGTGCCCAGCGCCTCCCTCCCGCGCCGCGCCCGCGGGCCGGCGCGCTCTCAGGGCGGGGACCCGGGGCGGCTCCGGGGAGGCCTGTCGGAGCTCCTCGTCCCCTGCGGTCTGGGGCCCGCGGCCGGAGCCGCCCTACCGCACCGCCTTCCCTGGCCCGGGGAACTGCGTTCCGCGAGGGGCGGCGGTGCGGAGGACGCAGGGGGCGGCCTGCTCTGTCCGTCCCTTCGTAGTGGGCAGTTCGGCCCGGTTTTCCTTTCTACAAGCGGCTCAGCCTGGCGTCCAGCCTCCAGGATTTCGGAGGGAGATGCTCCTGCCGGCAGGTGGGTTTGTCAGGGAGACGCTGTTCTGCTGGTGGTGCTGCTTTTTCGCCTTCTTCTGGCCCAAGTTCTCGTCTTCAGTGGTCTGACCCACCCGGTATTTTAGATGCGATGGGGGGAAGATGGCTCACCTGTGTCTCACCTCCTACATTATCTTTGAACTGTGGTCTTCAGACCCAGGGTGTGCATCTACCGGCCTGTATTTCTAAGATTTTTTTATTAGAATATTTTCAGTTGGCTTAAAGACAAAGAAATGATGTTCCTAAGATTAAAATTAGCCCTGGCTGGTGTGGCTCAGTGGATCGAGCGCTGATCTGCGAACCAAAGGGTCGCCAGTTCGATTCCCAGTCAGGGCACATGCCTGGGCTGCCGGCCAGGCCCCCAGTTAGGGGCGATGGAGGCAACCACACGTCGATGGTTCTCTCCCTCCCTTCTCCTCTCTCTAAGAATAAGTAAATAAATTTTTAAAAGACTGAAACTTCATAGTGTTCCAAGAGTCCTTAAACATGATTATTGAACTAGACAGTAAGAGGCAGTAACAACAATTCAGAAGATTTTGGAAGCTGCCAGTCAAGATGCGGTTGTTTCCAGTTCTAAGACTATTTGAGTCTCGTGTTTATTAAAACTCTGAGGTACATCTGAAATAAATTGCTTTTGTCATTAGGTCAGAAGTAGATTCACAGTTCATACCCCTGTGGATTGGAAAACCTCTGGCAGAGAATTCATACTCTATACCACATGCTGCATGTTTAACTTTGCATTTAGGGACTTCCTGGGAAAGCTTGTTAAATGCTCTCTCTTTTCCTCAGAGTTCAGCAAAGATTCTTCTTCCCCTTTGACAAAGCCTAGCAACACTGGCTAGGAACCCAGGAAGGGCGTCCCTGCATCTAGTCTTCGCAGGCTGTCCTCAGCCTGAAGTATTGGGCTGGAATGTTAGAGAATGAAACCAGGTTGGATCCTGTAGCAACCTTTTGCTGGTTATTTCAAATAAAGATGTAAATGGCCTTTCACATACTTGGAACGAGTCTAACGGGTGAGTTTCATACCCTCTGCTCTCCTGCTTCTAGCTTAGGTGGGGTTTCTCAACAGCATGCTGTTGACATTTTGGGCCTGACAATTCTTTGTTGGTATAGAATGTCGAGCGGAGTCCCCAGCTTTTACCCACTGGATACGAGAAGCACCCCTGACCTAATACCTCAAAAATGTCTTAAGATATTACCTTACGTACCCTATAGGGTAAATCCCCCCGAGAAAAGAGCCACCAAGTAGATAGAATGAATTCAAAGCATTGTAGCTAAGTGTAACATATGAGAGAATGGAGAAGTCCTTGCCTGCTTAGCATTAGTATTTTTTTTTATTATTTGGGGGTGATTTTTTTTTTAATTTATTATTTTCAGAGACAGAGGGGGAGAGAAACATCTGGGTATGATTGCCTTTCACCTGCCTCCAGCCACAGACTGGCTGGAGACCTAGCTGGCAGCCTGGTTATGTGCCCTGGCCGGGAATCAAGCCAGCGACCTTTGGGTTCGCAGGCGCCTTATCCACTGTGCCACCAGCTGAGCTTTTTTTTTTTTTCCAAGATTTTATTATTTTTAGAGAAAGGGTTGGGGAAAGAGGCACAGAAGGAGAGAGACATCCATGTATGGTTGTCTTTTGCCTGCCTCCGTTCACGGATCTGGCTGGAGACCTGGTATGCAACCTGACTGTGCCCCAGCTGAGGAATTGAACCAGCGACCTGGTGCCTTATCCACTGTGCCACCAGCCAGGGCAGCATTAGTATTTGTAAGTGGTAGTTTTAACATTGTTGCGTGGACTCTGGCTCTATAATACCAGTGTAGACAGGCAGGGTTAGTCTGTGACTAGACCGCAGTTCCCAGTGATGCTACCTCGTCACTATGTGAAAGATAACCAGAGTATCTGCTGCCCCAGCAATGTTATGTGAGCTGTTTTGGGGGAACCAGTGTCAAGGCCTTCTTCTATCTACATGAAAGGGAGTTTAGGAGGTTGCTTGCTATACCTGCCCTGCCTGATGTCTTGCCTAACTCCTTGGTCCCCACAGTAGCATCTCTGCTAATTTTTCTCAGAACCTTTGATTGCTTCTATTGATAACTATTCCTGGGCCCCCAACTCCCTGGGCTGAACGGACCGTATGGCTTTGGGAAACTGTGCCCTTCTCCGGGTTGCTTTCTTTCCTGTGAGGCAAGGATAACAAAACCACGTTAGGAGACTGTTGAGATGTCACAGGAGCTTGCTTCATGCAGAGGACGGTGCATCTGTGTATGCCTGAGACTGTGTGGGACCCGACCTTCGGGCACCAGAGCGAGGCTAATTTTGTTGAGTTGCGGTTTTGTGGTTTTCTTCTTCATTGCACTCTAACTATGTATGAAATGGGTGGAACTTGGGTCAGATTCTGCGATCTAGCCATATGGGTGATACACTGTATGGAACTTACGATCTGGAGGTAAGAAAGTTGATGGATATCATTGTGATCTGTCCACCTTCCTCATTGATTTGCCTTTTAACTCTAAGTTTTTCTTACCAACCATAGTCTGTTTGACTTGGGTCTTTTCTTCTCCCTCCCTTCCTTCCTGCCTCCCCCCTCCCTTCCTTCTTTCTTCCTTCCTCCTTCAGAAGAATTAGTTCCTTAGCTTGAAAATGAAGTGGCTTATGTAATTAACCTTCTCATCCTTATGACTAATTTATTTTTTCTCCTGATGAAAGTGTATTTGTCCCACCTGTGTATTCATTAGAGCGACAGCCTGGTGTCTGCAGGGTCGAGCAGACTGAGTTAAAAGGCTCAGTTTATAATAATACAGATTTTGCCAAGGTGAAGATTTTGTAAGGACTGAAGATACATCAAGTGCAAGGCCTGGTACATAGTAGGTCCTCAGTAAAAGGAACTTACAATGATCATTGTCATTTCGCTTTCCCTAATAAGATGGGCCATCAAGAAAGTTTCATTTAAATCATTTCACCTTGCAGTTACTCCAGTTGCTGTGCAGACTCTCTGGGGGGAATGCCCGCCCCAAGTTAGCCTCCTCTTTTGTCCACTTGCCTCCCATGTAGCCTTCCTGGTATCTCCTCCTCCTGGAAGGCACGGAGCCCACATAAACCTTACGGAAGGACTTACAGAGACAGCTGTTTGGACCCCTTTGTGCACCATGCCTCATAGTGGCCCAGACCCAGCTCAGAAAAGCTCTTTTCTTATTTAGATATTTATTATTTTTAAAAAAGATTTTATTTATTATTTTTAGAGAGAAGGGAAGAGGGAGAGAAACATCAATGTGTGGTTGCCTTTGCCTCCAGCTACATACCTGGCTGGAGACCTGGCTTGCAACCTGGTTATGTGCCCTGGCTGGGAATCGAACCAGTGACCCTTGGGTTCACAGGCCAGCACCTTATCCACCAGCCAGGGCTAGAAGAGCTCGTTTCTTGATCATGGTTTGGAGGTGGACAGGAAGAGGGCTAACTTTTGTCCCTGGTCCCTTCTCTATAACTTGCTCTAGTAATCTCATCTGCACCCATGACTTCAGAGGTTTCTCATGCTCTAATGATTCCCAGTTCTTTCTTTGTTCTGACCTGAATTCGCTTTTGAGTTCCATGCCCATGTTCCCCACTGCCCAACTAGACATCTCCACCTGGAGACCCCACCCCACAGGCCTTGCAAAACGCACCCAGTCCAGCCCTGCTGCTTCTCCAGTGCTTTGTTTGTTTTGTATTTCCCTTTTTGGCTATGTCACCTGGACCCATTCAGCCTCAGAAATTTGGGGATCATCTTAGATTCTTCATTCCCCCCTAACACACACACACACACACACACACACATCTAATTGTCTTGTAAGTCTTAGTCTTCTCCAGCAACTCTAATATATCTTAAATCTAAGCTTCCTCCCGATTCTTTTTTTAAGATTTTATTCATTATTCTTAGAGAGAAGGGCAGGGAGGGAGGAAGAGAGGGAAAGAAACATGAATGTATGGTTGCCTTTCACCTGCCTCCAGCTACATACCTGGCTGGAGACTTGGCTTGCAACCTGGTTATGTGCCCTGGCTGGGGAATCGAACCAGCGACTTTTGGGTTCACAGGCCGGTGCCTATCCAGTGAGCCCCACCAGCCAGGGTTTCCTCTTCATTTTTAATGCATTCATTATTTCTCTTTGTAGCCAGCAGTCTCCCAACTGGTTTTCCTGCCTTTGTTTTCTTTCAGTTCACCTTTTATAAGAGTGAACTGTCTAAAAGGCGGTTCTAACATTGGCATTCTCCCTCTGAAGACTCTTCTCATCAATTCCATGCTGGTTAAAGCGGAAACTACATCCAGCTCTTGCCTGAGTGGCCCCTGTCTTTCCCTCCAGTCTCATCGCTCCCTAACCCTTCCCTCTCCCTACTTGCAGTTCCCTGCAAATAGCGTGTTCTTTCTAGAGTCATGGCATCTGCCCTTTGCCTATGGACGTCTTTCTGCAGTGCCTGACGTTCCATCCCGCCTTTTCCTCTCCAAGCCTAGCCGCGTGGCGCCCACCTGAGAGCCTTCCCGGACCTCTCCAGGCAGGCTGACGTGAGCGCTCCTTCCACTCTGCTTCTAGGGGCCACATTTGTATCTTGCTTCAAGCAGGATGTGACAAACCTGTCATTATTTTATTTAATGTGTCTGTCTCCCTCGCTAAATTCTGAGCCTTTAGTCCGTCACCAGCCTGGTGGCTAATCTCTAGTCTCAGTGGCTGGTACATAGTAGATGTTCAATAAATATTTGCGAACTGGATTTATTGGTTGGAGTTCAGAATTCACAGAAGCTATTCTAGATTTTTTTTTCTCATCTCCTCCTAGATAAACCAGAGTTAATTGTAATGAAAGAAAGGGGGGCGGGATGCAGGTCTGCCTTGGTGGTTCCCGTAAGAGGCCAGGCCTCCTGCTGGTGCCCGTGGCTGAGACAGTGATGCGCAAAGTGCAGCCTTTACCCTGGGGCCCCTGAGCACTAAGGTGACTCCCCACCAGGCCAGCACCCACTCCCACAGCACTTTCACTGTGGGGCCAAGGGAAGGAGATGGGAAAGTGGGTGTCGGTCCACTTGTCTTTGCATCCAGCTTTCATCACCCCTTCCTATGCCAGCCTGAGGCTGATCTTCCCTCGTAAGTAAAACAGTGAGTTATCCGAGCTGTGGCCTGTACAGCTCTGCGCTGACTGCTCAGATGTTGCGGTTTGAGTGTCACCCCTCGAGAGCGTAATAAATCTTATTTACTTACTTGTGTTGCATGTGTGTTTCTGTTATAAGGAAGTTTTTGGGTTGCATGGGGATCCTTCCTGCACCTGGTGTATTTTTTGTATCAATGCCAACAAAGGCGTGAGGGCATCACCGGTGTCGTGCCCACAGCTAACGGGTGTGCAGTGTTGTATTTAAGCCTTGAGGGAAGCTCTGTCATGGTTAGAAGAAAAGACCATTTCCCAGCTGGAATCACCTGGGGAGCACTGGTCGCACAACGACAGAGCTGGGCTACCATGGTGACTAATGGGGTTAAATAAACCAAAGGTAATTGGAAGGTTGAACTTGCAGAGGCGGGCAGACAGGAACTTTTCCCAAAACCCAAACAGACAATGTCTGTTTTTCCCCCCGAGTTCTTAGTAACGACACTGGATATATCTGAACTCATCAGCACCAAAACTGTACTTCTAAAAACTCCAGAGGCTTTCTGTATTTTAATTCATTCACCTGTGAAATGCCAAGTGAAAGGCACGTTGGAATTAAATGGACTGATCCTAGTCGATTAATGAATGGTTGCAGGGCTTGGAGCAGAGCTGCCCGGGGCTGACAGCTGACGCTGGGCAGCTTGGGCATGATTGCCCAGCAGATTTACTGTGGGTCTCAGAAATCCCAGTGGTGTGGCCAGCCCGGATCTTAACTGGGTTGCCAGGCAGCGAACAGTGGCTGGGAAAACCAGGGTGAAGAGGAGGCTCTTTGGAGGTCTTTTTTCCCCGGCTGACTTAGTTTCTTCCAAGACTGCCGTATAGCCCGGACCACACATGGTCCTGGCCGGGCAGCAAGTGTCCTCTTTCGTGGGGTGACCCTCTGCTGCCCAGCGAGCTCAATTTCCTTCCAAAGTGGCAAATTCACCCCTCAGCCTTTGGTGGCAGGTTTCACTATGAAAGCTCCTTACTACAAAACATTTCCTCCCATGAGATTGAGAAGGAGACTGCAGACAGGGAAGTGCTTCAGCAAAAAAGCTTGCTCAGTTCTGACTTTCAGCCTGAAATGGCTGGTCCCCGGGGCTTGGAGGCCCAGAAGAATGAGGCATGACTTGTGCCTGCCTCTCTGGGACAGGATAGAAGCAGTTGACTGCTTTTTCAGGATCCAAACCTGTCGCTAGAGCAGCCGTGGCTTTTTAAATTTAATTTAAAGCCAAACTTTCTGGCAAATTGCAAAATACGGCTGCTATTCCTTCCCCTTTGCCTTACGGTGTTTGCAGAAGCGTTGCAAATGGCTTATAATCACAAACGGAACAGCCAAGTCCAGCTCCACTCAGACTCCACACGGATCCCTCACCCATGATGTTTGGTGTAGGAGCTTGTATTGATGTGTGTCCAGGAAAAAAGCCTGAAGGAGAACGCGGTGCTGTGCAGTGGGGGACCGCTGCTACCTGATGGCCTGGCCGAGGCCAGGTCCCCCCGCTATACCCTGCCAGCAGTTGCTAGGATCCCGATGCCAGTGGCCTGGCTGCTCCCAGAGTGCTCTCTGATCCTTCTCTGCTTTGTTTCTCATGTTGCCTTCGGGCTGTGTGGTCACATCTGTATATTTTCCCACCCTTCTTTTCCCATCTTGCTCCTGACTCTGGGATTTCCCACTTAAAGATCACGGACATTGGATGTTTGCTCTGCCTGCTTTTGTCCCTGAAACTATGGCCAGGACCCAGTGCTTGGGAATTGAGGCACCAGGTTCCTCGGTTGAGGAGTCAGGGCCCAGCTGAGAGCCAGGGACCAGCAAGCGTACTTGGGGGAGCCCTGGACAGGGGCTGGCCAATGGCTCCGCTCCTGCCCAGTCACTCACTGCACACCGTTTTATTGAGGGGCACGGTGACTGGATTTTGAAACTAGCATCAGCTGCCCACCTTTCCCCCCATTTAGCAACTGCATGGGTGATCACTACCCAGAATGCTGCCCACTGCTGGTTCCTTGTAGTGTTTGAAAGAGAAGGTGGATTGTTTGTCATAGAAGATGGATCAAAGTGTAACAACATAGGAAATCAGCAACAACTGTAATCACAGGCTACAATGTAAATTCATTCAGAGGTGGCAGCACTAGTTTGGGATTAACCACACTGCTGCCAGCTTTATGAGTTGGCTGCATCCTAAGGACAGAGCCCACTCTGCTTTAAAATGCCTCCTTGCCTGGGGGTTTGGCAGGGTCAGCTCCCAGGGCAGCAAGGGGTTAATAGAGCGTTCAGACAGAAAGCTGTGCTGGAAACTGTTTTCTTATTCTCAGCACGCTTCTCCCTGAGGGCCAGGCTGGACATGGAGTTGGCTTTGGGGAGGCAGAACTGATTCTTTGGTCCAGAACGGCATTGATCCAGATGGGGCTCAGACTCCGTGCTGTCCAAGATGGACTCAGAGCAAACGCATCTCTGCCCCAGGTCCCTCAACGGTTAAGACACCCCCGAGAGAGGTAGCTGTGCTCTGAAGATCCAGGCCCAGGCCCATGGGTGGTTGTCACGGACAGTCCTCTCTGTGGATCTGTCTTTATCCCCAGGCGGCCAACAGCAGAAGTGCACTCAGCCTGCTTCCTTTTCCCAGGTGGTCTATCCTACTTTGGGCTGTGGCCTAGCATAGGACTGGTGCCCAGAAATGCCTAAGGGGTGGGTCTTAGCTGTGCCGGGGGCACCTACAGCCACATCAGTATTAAATGTCCACTGTGCAGCCAGGGTGGGCTGGGGAGGATGCCGGGAATCTGGGCCTATGGGCCTGACCTCTGATGACTATGTGTATAGCAGAAGTTAATACTTACGTAGCCATAAAAAAGGGCATGAAATAATATAGAATGGGTAGGTGACATGAACTTACAATAAGTCTACCAAAACTATTTCCAGGGGAGGATGAATTTAGAGCAATGCTTCTCAAAGTGAGGTTCCTGGACCAGCAGGGACAACATGCCCTGGGGGCTTGTGAGAAATATAAATTCTTGGCCCTGGCCGAGTAGCTCAGGTAGTTAGAGTGTGTCTCAATATGCCAAGGTGGCAGGTTTGATCTGCAAAAATATGAAAATCAACCAATGAATGCAAAAATACATGGGACAACAAAAATTGATGTCCCTCTCTCTGCTTTCTCTCTAAAAGTCAATAAATAAAAATTTAAACAAAGAATATAGAAATTCTCATCCCCTCTCCCTCAGATCCCTGAATCCAACACTAGTGTCGGAGACCAGCAATCTGTTTTCATAAGCCCTGCAAGTGACTCCGTTGTGCATGAGGTTTGATGCAGGTAACAGCGTTAAAACATGCGTGTCAGATTAGCCTCCTGAATTTCTTTTTGGTGGATAGAAGCAGCTGGCAGCTCTCAGGTGCTAGTCTAAGTCCTGTACCTTCGTTGCCTCCTTTAATTCTCACAAAACCTTATGAAGTGGGTTCTGTTGTACCCCCATTTTACTAGGTCATAGAAATAGATGTTGTCCAGCAAGTAACCTCCTGTCGTGTCCGTTCTACAGCCGACCC
The DNA here is from genome assembly GCA_004026585.1 of Noctilio leporinus. Taxonomy (NCBI): domain Eukaryota; kingdom Metazoa; phylum Chordata; class Mammalia; order Chiroptera; family Noctilionidae; genus Noctilio; species Noctilio leporinus. The sequence continues at coordinate 55,017 of PVIW01000443.1, read as the reverse complement.
TCTGACTAGAAGCCAGTGATTGAGCCATGCTGTGCCTCAGTTTCTTTGCCTTTTGAATTGCTGATGAGGCCTGTCTTAGCTATCCCACGAAGTTATTATAAGGATGATAAGATTAAATACCTATGACTATGCTTTAAAAGTTAGAAATATTTTTTTATGTGTTTTTCAAAATGTGGTGTTTTTGATAGTGGTTCCTCTGATGTATCCCTTGCTGTGGTGCTGCCCTGCTGTGCTGAGCAGGGTGACACTGGTCCTCACTGTGCCACAGGATTTCTCTGTGGAACTGGAAGAGTATTTGTGGAACGGGGAGAGGGGAGGGAGGCCAGGCATGGGGAATACAGTGAGGGAGCCGGTGGGGAAAAGTGAGGGAGGCAAAAACAAGGTGTATTGGTGGGGAAGGTCCTTTAGAAGATGGGTGGCTCAGCCTGGAGCCCCTGGCCAGGCCCCTGTCACCGGGGACCTGATAGAGAAGGCCACTGCTCTCTCTGCAGAACTCTACTACGACCGCGGGAACCACCATGAATTTGTGTCCCTGGTGAAGGACTTGGCCCGGCCTGGAGAAATCACCCAGTCACAGGCTTTCGACTTCGAGTTCACCCACGTGGAGAAGCCGTACGAGTCCTACACAGGGCAGAATGTGAAGCTCCGGTAAGTTGTGTCCCCCGTGCCCGGACACTGGCCAGGGCACCCCTCTCCCCCGTTCTCGGGATCTCCGGCAGGACCCGGGAGAAGGACTGCCGTGAGAGGCAAACCCCCAGTTTGCAGCACTTATTTCCAGAGCATGGAGGCTCCCACCGCTGCGGCTTCGTGCCCCACTGCCGCCCCTGACGCAGAGCTGGTGGGGACGCACGGAGGGTGGTTAGTCACCTGCAGACGTTGCGCCTTCTCCCGGGAGCGGAGAATGGTGGATGTAGCCAAGTAATTAGGAAGCCGTGAACTTTTGCTATGTACTTATTACCTTTGCTTTTAATATGTCAGTTAATTGCAGGCTTAGATGTTAATTTTAAATATTCGCTGCTTTTAACAATGGATTCAAAAAATTCCTGAAGGTTCCAGCGCCACCTTTGGGCAGGACCCCTGGCCCCGCCAGGTCTAGATCGGCCTGCTCCGTCTTTGGGAGCTATGAGAGAATAAAATGTAACAGTTAACAAGTTCCCTCAAGTTAATGAACACAATTTAAGTACATGGGATGCTTCTGTTGTCCCAGTCTGTGAAACTGAGGATAGGGACTGATTTCAAGGCCTCTGGGAGAAAAAAAAAAATCCACAGCAGCTATAGCCTCTTGAATATAAAAACATAATATATAGATTATGCTATTGTAACTTGGGATTTGTGCTTCTTAACCCTTCCTCTTTTTCACCCATCCCACCTGTCAACCATCAGCTTGTTCTCTGTATTTATGAGCCTGTTTCTGTTCTGTTTTGTTTGTTTTTAGAGTCCCCATATAAGTATTTGTTTTTCTCTGTGACTGATTTTCCAGCCAGGTCCCAAATACAGCAACATTCTTCTTCCCCTTCTTTCTCCCTGGTTTCCCCAGTTCTGTCAGAAGAGCGATTGTACGCTCCTCTTTTTCAATCTTTGCAGAGAGGTCTCAACACCAGCATTGCCCCAACTAAAGACAGTGTTTCGTAATTGCTCCCAGAGAAGGCGGCACCTAATCCCAGCTACGGGATTTATTGTTATTTAACTTTATTTTTGCAATGGATTTTTCTAACATGTTTTTAAAAGTGAGGTATTGAAAACAGTATGGTGATGTCTTAAAATATTAAAAATAGAATTACCGTATAATCCAGTAGTTCCACTTTTAGGCACATATCCAAAAGAAATAAAAGCAATGACTCAAACAGATATATGTACACCCACATTCATACCATCATATTCATAGTAGCCAAAAGCGTGGGTGCCACCTGAGTGCCCATCAACAGATGACTGGGTAAACGAAATGTGAATAAAACAAAATATATACAGTGGGATGTTCTTTAGCCTCGAAAAGGCTGCAACATCAGTGAATCTTGAAAACATTATGCTAAGTGAAATAAGCCAGTTAGAAGAAGACAAATACTGTGTGATTTCCTTTTGAGGAGGCACTTAGAGGTGTCAAGAACATAGAAACAAAAGAATGAGAGCTGCCAGAGTCTGAGGGAGGAGTTAGTGTTTAAAGGGAACAAAGTTTCAGTTGAGGAAGTTGAAAAAGCTCTGGAAGTGGGTGATAGTGATGGTTGCAACAGTGTGAATGTACTTAATGCCACCAAACGGTGCACTTTATATGGGTTAAAATGGTAAAGTTGACATTATATACAATATAGAGGAAGAAAACACTTCCTTCTACCCATCTTAGGCTCATTGGCTGGGCCCCAAAATTAATTGACAAAAGGCAGGTTAGCAGGAGAAAAACACACAAGTTTATTCACACATGCATTGTGCACACACGTGGAACTCAGCAATGAGTAGTAACTCAAAGGGGTGGTTAGAACTTGGGCTTACATGAGCATTTAACCGGAAGACTAATAATGTTAAATCAAAGTGACCAAGCTAAGGGAAACAATTTTGAGCTTCTAGGGGCAACAATCCATGAGAAGTAAATACATGGGCAGTGGGGAAGACTCGGGTTGTTTTGGAAAGGTTAGTTGTGTAGAGGTCTCCGGCGCTGTCTCCGGGCAATAAGCGTCTAGAGATGTGCCTGGTGATCAGGACCGTCCTGCTGCTCTGGGAAAGAGTGGAAGGCAGAGTTCTTGTGTCTACTTCTTTGCAGTCCCTTTTCATCTCACAAACCTTATGCCAGAGTGGCATATTTGGGGGTGGCCTACCCCTGACCCCTTCTACATTTTACCACATTATACAAGACAATAAAAAGAAGGAAGATGTTGCTGTACAAATTAGATCAAGAGTTTAGGATTCACGTTGAGAGCAAGGACGTAAAGAAGGAAGATTGGCTAAGGGCAGTTCACAGGCGATGTAAATTACAGGTTTAGGGCCTGTATCTTATTACATAGCCAAGGGAAAAAATTGTTGCAGCCCTTTTTCCTCCATAGGCAGGGGAGTGGTACTTTTGGAAGAATTTAAAGGCAGCATATAGAGCCCTGGCTGGTGGCTCCGTAGATAGGTGCTGGCCTGCGAACCCAAAGGTCGCTGGTTCGATTCCCAGTCAGGGTACATAACCAGGTTGCAAGCCAGGTCTCTAGCCAGTTCCATAGCTGGAGGCAGGTGAAAGGCAGCCATACATTGATATTTCTGTCCCTTTCTGCTTCCCTCCCTCCCTGCCCTTGTCTCTAAAAATAATGAATAAAATCTTTTTAAATTCATTAATTAATAAAGGCTGCATGTGGTGTTTGATGGGTAGGTGGAGTGTGAAGACAAGATGGTGAGAAGGCTGGTATTAGGCCTTAAGAGTTTGGCTGTCGTGGACACCCTGGGACAGGCTGGAAAGCAGGAATTGAATAGACCTCCCCGGGATTTGCTCGTGGTGTAGATGCAGACCAGGGGTGTCAGGACGAAAAGATGGGTCATAGGTGAGAGGATCCACCCAGCTTTTAGAGTTTGGAGCCCTGGCAGCATAGAGGTGTCAGAGTTTTTACAAGGTAATTGGAAAAGCAAACCTGGCTGGAGCTCAGGACTGCACTGTGGAAATAGCCTGCACAGAGAGGTTCGATTCCCCAGCCAGGGCACAAAACCAGGTTGCAAACCAGGCCTCCAGTCAGGTCTGTGGCTGGAGGCAGGTGAAACGCAACCATACATTGATGTCTCTCTCCCTCTCTGCCTCTCTCCCTTCCCCTCTTTCTAAAAATAATGAAATAAAATCTTAAAAAAAAAGGAAATTGTCTGCACAGAGGTAATAACAGATCAGCTTCTCAAGCCAGAGGGTCAGGAGCTGCCAGGGCGGGGCATGGCGGGAGGTGGAGCGGGCCCTGCTGTGCCGCCAGCCTGTGCTGCCAGGGAAGAGCTTCGGGAGGGGAAGTGCTTCCCACGCCAGCACAGAACCGGTGCAGGAAAAGTGCGGCTGGATTTGGCAGCTGGGAGGCTGCGTGTTCACTTCGGGAGCACAGTGTCTGCGGAGTAGCCACAACAGAAGCTGCTAGGGAAGAAACTGCAGCAGTTAGAACTGGGAGCCTCTGCGGCAGCTGTGGCTGAGGAAGGTCAGGAGGGTGAGGCCGGGGAGCGTTTGGGGGATTTCTGGTTCGTATAAACTCAAGGGAGACGCCTTTCGTTGGAGAGAGACTGGATATGTTCAGAAAATTGGAGAAGTTGAAGGACTAAGACAGCAGACAGGGCTCCCATGTAAGAATCACTTGGGTGGCTTAAAAAAAAAATGTTGATGCCTCTGTTTCTTCCCAGAGCGATACATGTCAAGTGTGGCCAGGCATCAGGATTTGTGCAGCCCTTGCCCCAGGGGACTCCGACATGCCTCTAGGTGGGGAGTCGCTGTGCCAGAGGAAGGAGAAAGAAAGGTCTTAGGAGGGAGCGAGGCTGTTGGAAGGACGAGAGGGTGGGCAGAGATGCAGACACACATGTCTAAGCCCTAGGTGAGAAACAGCCCCAAGCAGAGAAGGGACAGCATTCGAGATGTTGACTCGGAAGGCCTTCCCTTCTTGGTATAGTGAGAGCAGAGGGAGGGAGGCTTGGGAGCCTGCGCGGTTGCGAGAGTGAGGGCAGGTGTGCCGGAAGTCACCAAGTCACTGGATGGATAAAAAGACAGCCCGGAAGCACTTAGTGCAGCGCAGACAAGGGTAGCGTGAGGTAAGTGGACGGGTTAGCAGTTTTAGCCAGGAGTACTTGAATGGCAGTGGGGGTTATGTGAATTTTACTTAAAAGAAAAATACAACTTCAAGGGTGTTTCCTCCCTCCTTGGGTATTAGCAGAGCTAAGGCAAGGGGACGGGCGTGCTGAGGACGGTCACACTGAAGGGGCTGGCCGCAGAGGGCACTCGGCCTACTTTCTCACATGCGCGCGCCACCTCAGCCCCCTCCCTTAGGATCCTAGTTCAATCAGAGATTTTCTTTGGTCAGTCACACCAGGTTCTCTCCCAGTACTTGATTACTGTATCCAAATCAGCACTTGGCAGCTGTTCTGTTTTGTTTTTGTTTTTTTCCTGTTAATTTGCCCACCCTCCCCATGGTCTGTGAGCCCCTGTGAGATGAGGTCTCTCATTTATCCCATGCCCAGCAGTGAACGTTGGCTGACCGAACAGCTAACTGAGTTTCTCCATCCCTACTCCTCTCTTTTAACTGCAAGGGACTTGGAAAATGCTTCTTGGATATTGTTAGGTGAATGGGGATGCAAATATACAAGTGTAAGACGGATTCCTATGCCCAAGGAGCGGGAGTTATTTGAAGAGAGAAAACCTGCGCACAAATACATGGTAGATCGCGTGAGGGCCATTCAGGCCACAGGAATAACATGCTACTCAAAGGGGTTTCGGGGAGGGTCTTTGAACTCCCCAGAATTGCAACTGCAAAGTGTTGTGGGTAAGTGCGTTTGTGCACTTTTTTCCGGGAGGAGGGTCCACCAGGGTAAATTCTCAAAAGGCATGCCAAGTCCCAGAGGCTAACTGTCCCCAAGGGATTCTTTCCAGTGGGTAGATGTGGGGCACTAACCCTTCACGACCCGTCCCTACTCTCCAGGTATTTCCTTCGAGCCACCATCAGCCGCCGCCTGAACGATGTCGTCAAAGAGATGGACATTGTCGTCCACACACTCAGCACGTACCCAGAGCTGAACTCCTCCATCAAGATGGAGGTTGGGATCGAGGACTGTCTGCACATTGAGTTCGAGTACAACAAGTCCAAGTAAGTGCTGGGCCTAGCCTGTGCGAGAGCTGTTCAGGGAGGTTAGCTTGAGATGGGACCCCATCAGCATGCAGAGGGCGGGAAGCGCCTGGCCTGGCGAGTTGGTGGAGACGCGCTGCGGGAGACGTCACAGAAATGAAACACGGGACAGATGTGCCCGGCTGGCCCAGGAGATACGACTTCGTTTGCCTTAAAAACTAAGCTGAAGGACATGGAAGCTAGACATCTTGTGCTCTCTGTCCAAGGCGCGTTTGACTAGCTTTAGAGCTACTTGTTTCGGATTCTAGGTACAGCTCTTTCCTTCTGCTGCTGAGGATCATGCCCAATCCTGCCCCACTGTCCTCCGTTTCCTCTGCACAGTGTGACTTTAGAAGGCAACGTGAGGACACCCAACACTGGCCACAGTTTGCTGCATCCTTTCTGAGCTAAAATGAATCATAGCAAAGAATACCTGATGGCTTTTCAAAAAGGTCTTTAAATAATTTTAACTGCCAAGCTGGAAGGCCCTCCGTATTTTATATGGGGTTTACTGCTAGAACATAAAAATACGTATTTAAGAGCTTGTAAGTCTCATACACGGTTAAAAAATGTACCACAGCATCTTTCTTTTAAATAATAATGCATTCGTGAAAATGTTTGAAAAATTGAGTGTGCAAAAGTATGTCCTGTTCAGAGGGGCCCACTGTCACCCAGAGGTCCAGCGTAGAGGCAGCTGAGCAGTGGCTCTCCTGAGAAGGGGGGGAATAGGGGTTTTTAAAACAAAGAATGTATGTGCTTCTCAGAACAGGGTAAGGAAAGGGTGTTTCTGTCCCCTGTTCCCTGGCCTGGACCAAGTGGGGTATCCATAGAATGATCACTGCTACCCAGAGGGTGGCCGTCCTGTGGAGCAGGCAGGGCGACAGGAAGACAGGGTTGATCAAAGGCTGGCAGGTCCACGTAAGGGAACAGGCGTCTTCCTCTTCTCCTCAGTGTTGGGGTTCCGTGGGTCTCTGACAAGGAGCTGCCAAAGTGTATGCTCATCAGTGTCGCAGCCACCTGACAAAGGGGGCGGCACCTGGTAGGAGCTCGGAAGAGCCATCAGCTGGCAGCGTGTTCAGCACCAAACAGAATGGGAAAGGCCCAGGGAGGCAGTGCGGTGATACCAGCACTGGTTCCCCCAAATCCTGGCCCTGCGCTCCTGGCAGGCACACTGGGCGAGAGGGCACAGTCTGTGATGTAACTGGAAGGCCAGGTTCTTGGAGTCAGGTTTTATTCTGCCGCTAAGGACTCGGGCTAAGGTTAGCAAGTACTAAAATTTTTGTACCTTTGGTTCCTAAAAAGTGAGGGGCTTGGGTCAGGTTAGTGGTTTCCACACACACACACACACACACACACACACACACACAGTGACCTGCAAGAGGAGCTGGGAGCCGGGGCTCCAGACCCTCCCCAAAGCAGCTCTTTCATGGTTCTTACATGTTGATGCTTCTGTGAGAGACTTGATTTAGAATAAAGGAACATTCGATTCCTGCAAGTTGGAAACCCACTAGACTCTTATTTCCAAAATGCTGAGTGGCCTACATTCTGCTTTTGTAAGTGTTCTTAGTTCTCTACGTTGTGTCCAGTCTTCCTAGTTAGATCATTAGCCTAAAGGGGGAACAAAGCAAAGGAGAGAACACAAGCTTAGGAATGAGAAACTTGCGATCACATCCTGTGTCCATCCCCTGCTCAAATCCTGGTTAAATTACTTACCTTCTTTGAATTTCCATCACTTTTCATATAAGGAGGTTAGATTCTGAAATCCCTGCCAACACTCACTTGCTATGATTCTGAACAGTAGCTTGGGAGATTTTCCCCTCCGCCCACCATGCCTGGTTGTAGGGCTGTGCCTCTGCAGACCATCGGAACTGCTGCCTGGCCCAGAGAAAGGCATTCTGCAATATGGCTGCCTCCTGACAGCCCCCAGAGCACAGTCCTTGTGAGCCGAGCCCAGAGGTGTGCGTGGGACATGGCAGGTGCCTCTTGCTCTACTGCTCCTGCCTGGGTGCCAGGCCCATAGCACGCAAACCTGTTTGCAGCCACTGTGTCAGAAAGGAAGAGCAAGACCTGGCTTTTGCATCTGTGGGACTGGCCTCTCACACATTAGGACATCCAAAAACACATATGTACACAAGTACAAAACGTATAAAAGTTACAGTGCCCAACAGATAGGTCTGATGAACCAGCATGAATGGATGATGCAACATGCAGAGAATTAGCCTTTGAGTTGTACGTGGAAGAATGGAAAGGACAGACGTTACTTTGATTCACATAAAGAACATGTCGGGCAGGCCGATGGTTGGAGTGTTGTTTTGTAATCCGGAGGTAGCAGGTTTAACTTCTGTTCGAGGCACGTGCCCAGGTTGCAATTTCGAGGTCCCCAACGAGTGGGTGTGAGGCAGCTTTCTTTCTTGCATCAATGTTTCTCTCCCTCTCTTTCCTCTCCCCTCTCCTTAAAGTCAATGGGCGTGTCCTCTGGTGAGGATTTTTTTTAAGAGCATGTTGGGAAATTAGGCAGCAGTGGGGATGCGGGTAGGAACATGGGCAAGTGTGCGCAACGAGGCCACCTTAGCCAGCCTGCAGGCCAGAGGACTCTCCTGGGACCAGAAAGGCCATCAACGTACATATGGTTGGCTGCTGTACTCCCCTCCTATTCTTTCTATTCCCCAGATACCACCTGAAAGATGTCATTGTAGGGAAGATCTACTTCCTGCTGGTGAGAATCAAGATCAAGCACATGGAGATAGACATCATCAAGCGGGAGACGACGGGCACAGGCCCCAACGTGTACCATGAGAACGACACGATCGCCAAGTATGAGATCATGGACGGCGCGCCCGTGCGAGGTGAGCCCAGGGCCCCCCACCTTTCTCCCACCCCTGCGAGGAATTTTGGAGGGGCCCGAGGGCTTGTAGTCTCAGAGGCAGATTGCTAGTAACCTATCATTTCTTAATCTCTGGTGATACGCCTGGGGTCTCAATAAGCAGGGAAAGGAGGGCTGAGTCTGTGCAAGGCCAGACTCCTACCGCCTTCACCGAGGGGGCTCCACTTCCACCCCGTTCATGTACTGAGCTGGCACAGGAGGTGGAATCTTAAGGGTTTTGCCTGTTTAAAAAAAAAGTTTTCAAAGTGGTTTGAACATTTTGTGACTTTTGCCTGTTGACATTCTGACCTTCTTGGCCGCTAGGGGCCAAGAGATTAATACGGAATAGTCATTTTTGTCACCTAGTTCCAGCTCTGGTAAAGGGACTGACTTTCTGCATTCATTCACCAAGTGCGAATGCCCCGGCCAGCACTGCCAGGGGCCCCAGACAGCCCTGGGGCCCGGACTGACGCTGGTCCTCCCACAGCAAGGAGCGAACCCCGTGTGGCGACTGGTGGAGCTGAGCCCGTGGAGAATTGCAGGCTTGTTTTGGGAGGCTCTTCGCTGGCTCTGCTGTGACTGATGGTGAAGAGTGGCGTTTTCATTCAGAAGCACTTGATGAAGCCAGGGGTGTAGGATTTCCCCACAGGCTGTCGCATGCGGACAGGGGGCGTCATAGACCTAGCAGCCCGGACACTGGGGACAGTGACAGCATCCCCTTGAGTGCACTCTGCCCGGTCCCCGGGGGGATGGCGGGGAGCATCGCACTGACCTCTCCAGACCCTCCGTGTCGCATTTTTTCACTGTCATCTTCCCTGTGCAAGTGAAATGGGGCAGCAAGAAACGATACAAACAACAGATAATTACAAGGTCTTTTATATTTAGCTTTAGGCTGCATATAGCTTTGGCCTTTCCCAGTGGACTTACTGCCCTAATTTGGTTTCACTTATACTAGGAAAGGCATGATATTAAAACTGGAGGCAATCTAAAATATTAAGTAGTCCACTCTCATAATTTCCCACATGAGAAAATTAAGGGCCAGAGAAAGCAACAGACTTACTGCTTAATGGAGACCTAGGACCAGAATGAGAACCACTCTACCACCTTGCCAGCCCGTCTGAGGGTGGAGATGTGTTTTGGGGACATGCACGAATTAGATGGGAGGAGGCAGGCTCGAAATTGCTGGGTGACACGACTTTGCTGAGGTTACATGGGACCCAGAGCTGTTGATGGTAACGTCCGTGTACTGTCACCCCCACGCCACACCCTGGTCTCTGCGTGGTGATGGTGAGGGGACCTTCCCAAGGCACGGTGGGACCTGGCCTGGGACGGCAGTCGCGTTTGCTTCAGCAAATCCCTGGGCAGCGAGAGGCAGCTGCTCAACAGGTAGGAGCAGCCTTGTCCGAGTGTCCCACTCATGCTCGGGTGGCAGCTGCCCAGACTGTCAGGGGGCCTGGGAGGGAGGCCGCGCGGTCACCCCGTCCTGCGCGCTCATTCCCGCCTGGCCCTCACAGGAGAGTCCATCCCCATCCGGCTTTTCCTGGCCGGCTACGAGCTCTCCCCCACCATGCGGGACATCAACAAGAAGTTCTCCGTGCGCTACTATCTCAACCTAGTGCTGATAGACGAGGAGGAGCGGCGCTACTTCAAACAGCAGGTGAAGCCCAGGGACGAGCAGGTCGGGCTCCGCCTGGGACAGATGAACCCACACGGTGGTCGTCTCCACTGTTCGTTTACTAAGAGGTGGAAACTTCGGGTGACCGAGTCCCACAGCGCGGAGGGTTCCCCCTGGCACCCCGCCTGCTTTCCTGGGCCCAACCCCAGCAACCAGTCCGCCCGTCCACACCCCAAACCCGCAGAAGAGCCGCGGGGCAGGGGGGTCAGCAGAGAGGGTTTCCCTTCGAGTCCCCAGAGAAGGTTGGCACCTCCGTGGAAGCCCACCCCCAGTGCCTGCCTCTGAGGGTGTCGTGTCGCCCCTCCCCCGATTTTGCAGGAAGTGGTGTTGTGGCGGAAGGGTGACATCGTGCGGAAGAGCATGTCCCACCAGGCAGCCATCGCCTCGCAGCGCTTCGAGGGCACGACGTCTCTGGGTGAAGTGCGGACCCCCGGCCCGCTGTCTGACAACAACTGCAGGCAGTAGGCCCGCGGGGCCAAGACGCTGCTGGGCTCCCGCCCGGCACCCATCTATCCGACACCAGCGGCTGAGGGAGGGGCGGGCGGTGTGCTGCTCAGCTGACCCGTTACTTGCAACCTGAAAACAAATCATGTTTTTGACTTAGATTCTTTTTTCTGAAGAACCTTCGGGGCCTGGGCCAGGAAGCAGTCTCCTTGGGGTTCTGCAGCTTGGGGACTAGTGAGAGGTAGCATCCTGGGAGCTGGTGTCTCTCTGGGAAAAGAGCCTCTGTCGGGCCGTGCACGCGGGCCGCCTCACATGCAGGGGAGCGGCGCCATCCTTGGCTCCAGCCCTCCGGCTTCCTGTACGGGATGGGACCGTGCCCTGGGGATTCGGGGCTGCCGAAGGGGTCCTGGGCAGGCACGTCTTGCCCCCTTCTTTGTCTCTGAGGTAGTGGCAGGAGCTGGCCTGCCCATCGTCTGACCGAGGGGAGACTCAAGATGAGGAAGCTACCTCTTTGGGAGTCCTGGAAGTGGTGCTTGGAAGTTTCCACAAGCCACCTCCTTCTGGGGGTCCTCCCTGTGGGGAGCCAGGCACGCCCTCCATCTTCTGTGGATTCTTGCCAGTGACGTCCTGGAACAGCCTGGGGACAGGCCTTTGCCCGATGTCCCTTCACCTGTGAGGGATGCTGGCACAGAGATCCCCCGAGGTCAGTGTCATGGGTGGGTGGCCACAGTGTCACCTGGAGGCCATGCCAGCCCACAAGCAAGAGGTGTGACAGCTGCGCACAGTAGCCGTCTGCCTTCACCACCTAACTCCCCTGGCCAGCCCCCGGGAGCTCTGCCATGCTCGGGTATTCTGGGTGCCCCGAGGCCTAAACAAGGGCACGTTCCCTTTAAAAACAGGGAAGGAACTTGATCTCTTTGCGGCCCTAAGAGTGGATCCTCATCACTCCTTGCGCTCCCGTTTAATTTCTGAGAATTGGGGCTGGGTTTCAAACAGTTGGAAGTTGTTCTTACTGTTGCCCAACCCCCGTCACTCCGCACGTAAACCTGAGAGGGAGGGGAGGGTGACCCGGGCCTTGCTGAAGACTGCCACCAGCTTCCAGGTGAGCCTGCTGGCCCAGTTGCGTCCTCATCTTCACCAGTTGTTGACCACAGTCTAGGACCATTGCCCTTTTTCTTAGAAGACCCATTACCATTATGGGAGCTTGCATGGATTGCCCCGTCACCCCGGGAGCGTGGTTCCCTTGCTGTGCTGCCCTAGGGCCTGGTGTGGTTGCAGTGCTGACACCCTTTCCACCTCATCTGGAAATGACCAGGACAACTTTACTGGCCTGCCTTCCCTCCCAGGGAGACGGGCAGGCCCTGCTGGCCAGGGGACTCTGTTGGACAGTCTGAGTTCTCTCACTTGGAAAGCAGAGGGGTTGTTGGTACCTGTGGCATCTTTCCGTTAGTGTGGAAAACAGGGATGGCTCTTCCTGAAAATTCAGCGTGACCAGGGGCCGCTGGCTGGGCAGGGCTTGTGGATGAGGTCCGATGCCGAGGGAAAGGCGTCTGGGACAACACGTGAGGATGACAGGGCAGCAGCAGCACCCAGGAAGGTTAGGTGGCTTTCCCCAGGCTTAGCCCCGAGTTCAGGTGCAACAGGCAATCTCCATGGGAACAGGACCCCCCCTGGATCTCCAAGGTTGAAGGTTCAGTGGACAGGAAGGCACGTTCATGTTCCTCGGCTTTTCCAGGCCGGAGATTAAGCTCTGGTGTGTCTCCCATTAACAGATGACGTTCTAACTAGACAGCATCTGTCAGTTCCTTTGCCTCCCACCAGATGCCAGTTCATTTCCAACTTTCCTCATGTCATCTACCTTTCTTCTGGGAGATCGAATAGAGGATTTGTTTTTATTCTCTCGGGAGCTGTGTACAAACAAGCCAGGTCTGTTTCCTCCTCCTCTGCCCCGTTCTCCTTACCTGCCCAACTGTGGAAGTGTTCAAGGCCCCTGTACCTGGGAGTGCGTAGGTACTAAACCAAGCAGTGCAACTTGTAATGAAGCAGCTGCGGTGTTTACATGTTTCTTAAAGTATCCTCTTTTCAATGGCTGTATTTTAAAAAAACACAAAACACTTGTTTCGACTGTCTCTGATTAAAGGAAGCCCCTGTGGCTTGCAGGCATGGTGCCCATGGTCCACGAGGTTCTGTGGTCTCTTTGCCTTACACTGTCCCCCGTCCCACACAAGGGGAGACTCCCCTCCCTATTCATCCTGCCCCCTCCGTGCGGCCCGGGGGAACAACGATAAGGCTTTATTCCAGTTTCAGCAAGAACACGGCTGAGGAAGGAATTCCCCTGGTGCCTCTATTTAGCGACTGGTCCTGAAACTGCTGATGGTTTAAACCCCAGTGGGGCCCAGAGGGACTCCAGGGGCAGGGGAAGAAGGCTGGCACGATAAGACAAAAGTTCACTCCCCTGTGTTGGTACTTGCTACAGCGGAGGACAAGTAGCCCCGCATGGTGCCCAGGCAGGACAGGAGCCAGCCCGTGGGCGGACGACCTGCAGCACAGTGTTATACCACACCAAGTGCCGTGGCGAAAGAAGAGCTTTCCAGCGCAGAGACGAGTGATTTATTGGGAAAAGTACACAGCCTCAGAGAAACGTAACACGCAAGCCTCCTCGCACCTGCCGTCTTACAAAAGCTTCGCTTCATTGGAGCGACGCCTCACCCGTTCCAGCAAGGGTCTCAGTTAACTTGGTTCTTTGTCCTCCAGGCTCAAAATAAAATCAAACTCCTCTATCAACAAGGGGAAAAAGAAAGCGAGAATTAGGTCTGTGTCTCCCCTTGAACAGGGAAGTTATGCTGGGCATCACTCATGTTATGGGGGCGGGTGGTCTTCATCCAGAAGCAATTTGTGGAGGGTTTCACTGAGTGCCCAGCACTGCTGGGTGCTGAGTGCACAGTAAGGGGCCTGCTTCCTCCTTCCAGGGCGTTACAAGGGAGGCGATGACTCAGACGCAGGTCCCGTCGCCAGCAAGTGGGAACCCAGCATCATCTGGGGTGTGGTGCAGGGGCAGAGGGCCTGCTCTTACCTTGGGTCAGGGGCTGAACCGAGAGTCTCTGGCGGGTGAAGAGCACCATGTTTTGCAAAGGCCCGCCGGTGGCTTTGTGGGCCTGGTGATGGGCTTTGAGCTCTGCCAGGGGAATGAAACGCCTCATCATCCGAACAAACTGCACGTCCACCTACATGACAACAGTGTGAGGGACAGAAAGGCAGGTCCGGCCAGACTCAGCCGCTGGCAGAAGGTTCCTGTGGGCAGTGCAGCCAGGGCTGTGTTCTCCCCAAAGCTGAGGTAACATCTGAGCAGGAGCTGAGCTCTGGACTGTGACCCGGATACACCCAGACCTTCTTCCTCCCTCTTTGTCCATCCTTCCCCTTGTGAAACAGGACAACCAGGAGCTTTTACCATGGACCACTTGGGGTTGTCTTTTTTGCTGGATGGATCGTAATAGGGACTGCTTTTCTCAAACTGCGTGTGGTCCGGGTAAGCCTCCTTCACGATCTGAAACGGAAACCAAAACACATCTACTCGCTTGCTTGTTCAAATCGGCTCCAGGGCAAGTCTTGGGTCCAGGTCCAGCTTTCCTTTGCAGCCCTGGCCCTGCACCTTCAGTCAGCTTTGCTCTAGAGCCAATGAAGGCGCAAGGCAGACAGGAAATCAACCCCGGTTTGACAAAAACAGTGTTCTTGGTGCCACTGGTATTTCACCTGTGGTTATTTTATCCTGATAACTCCTGGCTTGTTTTTGAGTGAAAGACCAAGGTGTAGAAACAGAGAGAAGCTTGTGTCAGTGGGACCTGAAATGAAATGAAGGCCTGTCCCTGTTACAATCCTGATCATGCAGGGAGGGGCCGGGCAGTTTTCCCATATTCCTGTGAGAGCAGGGACAAGAAGAAGGACATTTTCTTTCTTACTCATTTAAACTACATCCCTATCCACATGAGAAGGGCTGTACAACTCACCTTCACAAGCCCAGCAATGCCCGGCTCTTTGCAGTTGCTATGGTAGAAGAAGGCTTCTTCCTCCAGCTTCATGGCTCTAAGGAAGTTCCGGGCCTGTCCCAAGAGAGAAGAAATAAGAACCACCCTCCCCATCAGCTGGAAAACACTAGCTGTTAGCAGAAAGCAACTCTGCTTATATTAAATGCATTTTTCAAGCCCTGGCTGGTGGCATAGTGGATAAGGTGCCGGCCTGTGAACCCAAAGGTCACCACTTTGATTCCTAGTCAGGGCACATAACCAGGTTATAAGCCAGGTCTCCGGCCAGGTCCTTAGCTGGAGGCAGGTGAAAGACAACCAGACAACCATACGTTGATGTCTCTCTCCCTCTCTGCCTGTCTCCCCCCATCTCTAAAAATAATAAAATCTTTCAAGAAACAAAAAAGTTTTCTTCACTGCAGTTTTCCCCAATTCAATTTATGCCTTTGCCAAGATACCCCAGACTTGTGTCAGGACACTGGCTAAATAGACACTATTTTCGAACTGCCTGCCATCAGTGTAATTAAAGTATTTCTGAGTACATTTTTAGTTTGGGTTCTGGGAAAAATCAACATTGGCCAAGAGATTTTGCTACTGAGTAAGTCGTAAGAAGGAGGCAGACACTGATCCTACCCTGGGTCTCAGGGTCCTGCTCTCACCTGATAGTTGCGAACACCATCCCAGCACGAGGTCTGCTTGGGCTGCGCTCTGAGATCTCCGATACTGAACTAGGTGACAGGAAATAAAAGCCATTCATTAAATAAGCGTGGGCCAGCTGGTAAGAATATGTGGAAACCCACCACTTCTTCCTATACATGGAGGGTGCTCCTGGCTATGTGGAAGTACGTATGTAGTTTACTGGGAAATGGCTCTACAGAGGCGCTTGTTGTTTATTTGTTTTTCCACTCAACAAACTTTACTGAGTATTTACTATGCATGATGCGGCATAAAATGCTACAGATGCAATAATTAGACATGACTGTTGTCCTGTCCATTGGGGGTAATTTTTTATGAAAAAAGAATTACAAAACAACAGAAGTATAGTATACCATAGGAGGACAAAGAATAGGCAATGAGATCATGCTAATACATTTTCCATGAGAGAAAAATACACCCTCTTTTTCCTGCTTTTATGACTCGAAAACTAGATCCAGCTCCTTGTCCTTCATACAGGGTGGGCAAAAGTGGGTACACAGTTGTTCACATGGGAAATAATACAATAATTAATAAGTAATAATACAAGAATAAACTTTTCAGGGACACTTGTATTGGGTGAGTACACTTAGTGTTACCTTAACCTTGTTAATTGAGAGGATTAGTTGAATGGATAATCCAGAACATAATGTAATCTGCTGATTGCTTCTACTTCATGTATTAAAATATGTATTCTATAACATTCAGGTTGTATTTTCTCCAGGCTATTACTAAATTAATTTACATTAATCCCTGAAAGCATGCCAGGTGGCAAGAGAAAGAAAAAACTGCCATGTCTAGAGTAGGGGTTGGCAAACTACAGGCCGCGTGCCAAATCTAGCCCGAAGCCCGATTTTGTAAATGAAGTTTTCCCGGGAACCCAGCCATACCATTTGTTTACCTTTTGGCTGTGACAACTTTCTAGCTACAGCCAAGTTGCAACAGCAACTATAAGACCAGAGAGCCTAAAAGATTTACTCTCCTGCCCTTTTCAGAAGACGTTTGCCACCCCTCCCTCCGGAGAGGATTCACAAGAGAGATAGTTGATGGTAATCAGTTCTGCTGATTTTATTCCTTATTACCTTTACCCTACTCTTCAAAGATAAGAAGTTGGTAATGGAACCCTATGCTATCCATATTCATTTTTTATTAAAAAAAAAAAACCAAAAAACAGCTTAAAGGGACTGGAGACAGGTACATGGTCTCACCTTCACATCCACGCCTTTCTCCAGTCGGCTTTCTGGCTCTGACTTCATCAGCCAGTAGCTGCTTAGATTCTCCCCACATTTAAGGGCGGAAGTCCTCTGAGGGCTGGAGTTCTTCACTGGAGTGGATGCCTCACTTGCATTCTTAGTCTTGGCACGCTTTCCTGCTGGTCCCTTCTTGTCTGCAAGGGGAGAAGCAAAGAGAAGAGAGCTGGCACACTTGCTGAGAGGTAACGTTACCGTGTGGGAAAAGCATATGCTTTGGAGTCGGACTGGATTCAAATCCTGGATCTGTCAATTACCAACAGTGACAACTTAACTGTTAAACCTGTTTCTATAAAAATGAGACAAGAATGTCTACCTTACGGGGTATCTCTGGACTATCCATTCAATGGGGTAAGAATACCTTACATGGTTATAGTTTAAAATGAAGGGTCCTAGCTGAGTACCTGGGCATATGTTAAGGAGTCAATGTTTCTCCTTCTGTCACTCATTCCTATGTCTTTGCCGAAGCTATTCTTTCCCATGAGGAAAGTAAGCCCCTACTCCATGGGCTGTTTTAAGTACTAAATAATATAATAGAAACAAAGGCATTATTATAATACCTGGCTTTATAATACATATTAGCCATTATGATCATTATCATTTCATACTTTCTTGATCAGTGTGCTTTTATGGTCTGCCTCCTTTCTGCTCCATGATGACGCTGAATGAAACAACTCATTCAGGACTTTACAGACATGATAAAGACTGATTTTTACCCTAAGAGAATTAGTGAAAATGTGCCTGGAACACAGTAGGAACTCAACAGCTAATAGTTGTTCAATTCTTACTGCACGACAAACCCCTCTGTTGCCCTGCATGTAATTCTGTTAATTCATACAGCTTATGAGATGTTTTACCCATGTGCAAAATGTACCCCAGATGACGCAACCAGTAAATGGTAAAAGGACCTGTCACTCTGGTCTATTTGAATCCACTCCCAACTGACTATACTACATAGCTTCTTAATTATGGATATCTACAATTATGGATATCTGCAATAAATCTCCGAGCCTTCCCAGCCTAGCTCCTAGTGGCCCCTGTGGAGTTAACAGGCATACTACACACTGTGTGTTGTTAAGTAACACTGCTGTAGTCAATCTGTCATTCCCAAAAGAGGTACTTTCTCTACTTTGAATTGCTTTGTTCCTACTCTCCATACACTCAGAATACCGTTAATCCTGGTGAACATAAAAGTGACATCTTGTTTGCTTTACATGTGGAAAGTCTTCCCATCCTTTAAGGCTGGGCTCAGATTCCACTTCCTTCTCAAGAACTTCTCTGTGATTTCTGCCTGCTCTTCAGACACCTAGCAAATCAGTGTCCTGGATCCTTTCACTCATTTCTGTT
This sequence comes from Noctilio leporinus, assembly GCA_004026585.1. NCBI lineage: Eukaryota > Metazoa > Chordata > Mammalia > Chiroptera > Noctilionidae > Noctilio > Noctilio leporinus. Next base: position 36,925 of record PVIW01000443.1, on the reverse strand, counting down.
TGCTTTCTTCCTCAAAGCAGGAACTATGTATTATTGACCTTAGCAGTGCTATCAAATTTGTGTATGTGTGTACTTACTAAACAGCTATTGCTTGAATGAAGGGAGTCGGGGTATATTGGTAGGAAATAAAAGAGAAGATGGAGGGAGATTAGGAGCAGAAAACAAAACATAATCCACAAAGGATTCTTTCCACAATCGGGGAGTCGAAAAGGAACGGTATTAAACACCCTAGAGAAACCTCTGTGTGAGGCTGCCTTTTGCAGCCTAGGTGCAAGCTCACCTTGCCCAGCGGCCCCAGCCAGCCTCTTCCCGGGTCTCGGCATGGTCCCTGCACCCGGCTGGAAAGCCGAAGGCTCTGGAATGCACCAAGACGCAAAAGGCAGCTGTATCTGCGCAGAGCAAGATGGAGACGGTGCAAGAAAACTTAAGAGGGTTTCAGCCCCGAGGCTCTTTTGCGAAGCACCCAGGCAACGGGGTTTCAACCCCGCAAATCCTTCCTCCGATGATCTACGACCCCATTTCCATCTCGCCTAACCTGCCCCTAAGCTTTTCTCGGGTTTTCCCTAGATCCTCCACTCTGCTCCCACGGTCAGCACTTCGCAGACCAGACCCCGGCCAACCTCGGGGAGGCGCTTTCAATACACGTCTCTCGTGCCCCCAGGGCCCGCGGGTCTCTGGGAGTTGTAGTCCCGGCTCCCCGCGCAGACCCGCCGGAACGCGGATGCTGGGGGCCGCCGGGATCACTACAGCTCCCAGAGTGCACTAGAGCTCCCGGCGCGGTGCAGGCCGGGGTGCGGGGATGGGGGCCGGGACGTCAAACTAGGAATGTGACTGGCGGCTTGGTTGTCGGTCCTTTGGCTGTGGCTGGAACCGCTGTTATGTGGCGGAGCGGCGGCTGGCGTCTTGGAGCGTGGCTCTGCCGCCCTCGCAGTGGTCTCGGGGCCCCGGCGGAGAGCGGCCACCGGAGCTTGGTCTCCTGCATCGATCGTAAGCCTCTCCCCCGGGAACAGGTGTTCGGAACCCGGGCTCGGGCCGCGGTCTGCGCACCCACGGAGCGCTCTGTCCGTCACCCCGAGGAGGTCGTCACTGCCATTACCCCCGCCCAGCACCCCTTCTACCCCCATTCCCCTTTCCGCCCCCCGCTGTCCCTCGGCGGGTCACCCCCGGCTCGGCCCCTCCCCCTGGCCGCTGTCCTATCCATCTGCGTGGCCTTGCAGCGGCTCCCTCTTCCGACCTCAGCCCACCTGTTGCGCCCCAGGGCCGCGTCAGCCACTCCCTAGCCTCCTCCGCAGCCAAGGGCACGGTTGAGAAGCCAGGCTCCGGAACGTGTGGCCCCGGCCTTTCGCAGACTCTGGAGCCCCGTCTTTTCCCGGCCCAGCGCCCCCTCTCTGCGGCGATTTCGCACCGAGGGCGCGGGAAGAACTCGCGGCGCCGCACTGTTCCTTAGACGGGACGCCCGCAGTAGTTGCCTGAACTGAATTTATAGCGCCCACGTCTTGGTAGGATGTTTCCTGCGCTTCCTTACGGAATAAGGACCATAACCAAGGGCTTTGCGTTCATCCTCGCAGCTCAGAGCTACACTGTTACCATCCCCGCGTTTAGATGAGTGGATGCTTAGAGAGCTGCCGGAAGCCCGACTTCGGCTTTTTTTGTTTGTGTTTCTGATCATAACAATGGGTGATCGAGGCAGTAAGAACGGGCAAAGTGGTGCGGGTGACCAAAAGAAAAGCTCCAAGGCGTGCACGTTGGCTCCCGCGTTTGGATTTGGTGACAAGGTGCCCTTGCTGATAACTGAGCTCACCCGGAGCGCGGTCACCCAGCAGCTTAGAGGGGCGTGTTTCTGGGCAGCTAATCGTGCACCTTCAGCCCAGGAGGTGCTTTTTCACGTTTTTCAAGGACATTAGCTTGTAAATAGTAAAATAAAGGGAACTGGTCCTTTCACTATATTATCCTAATTGTTAAAATATCAAATGGAAGGGATCAATATTCCTCATTGTTTCATTGCATATTTTTTAAAAAAGATTTTATTCATTATTTTTAGAGAGAGGGGAAGGAAAGGAGGAAGAAAGAGAGAGAAACATCAATGTGTGGTTGCCTTTCACCTGGCTCCAGGCACACCTGGCTGGAGACCTGGCTTGCAACCTGGTTATGTGCCCTGGCTGGGGCTGGAACCAGCAACCTTCTGGTTTGCAAGCCGGCTTCTTATCCACGGTGCCCCCAGCCAGGACCCTGCCCTTCCATTCTAAATGATAGCTTTGCTGGATAGAGTAATCTTGGTTGCAGATCTTTGCTTTTCATCACTTTGATAATTCTTGCCAAACCCTTTTAGCCTGCAGTGTTTCTCTTGAGGAATCTGATAGTTTTAAGGGAACTCCTCTGTAGGTAACTGTCTGCCTTTCTCTCATGTCCTCTCTGTCCTGACTCTGCCCTTCCTACCTGTCTGGATGAGTATTACTTCTTTATATCTTTGTTTGCTGGACTTCCATGTAGTTCGATTTTCTGGTAGTTCTGGTTTTTAGTTTTTAGTTTTACTCTTTCTTAATGGTTGCAGAGGGAGGCGAAGCATGTCTACTTATGCCTCCATCTTGGCCGGAAATCCTCTATTGCTGTTTAATATATAATATATTTTAATATAATTTCCTCATTTTACAGGTCTTAATCATTTTGCAAGTGAGGAAATTTATTCAATGTCTAGTGGGGCCCCCTCAGTTTACAGTGTAATAATTGAGGTTTACAGATGTGCCCAACTTAGGGGCACATCTCAGAGCTCAGATGACTAATTCTTCACCTGCCCCTGTAATGCGCTGCAACTTCCCAAGCATGCCCTGAACACCGCGTTCTCAAGTGGGACCATTGATCTTGTACGCCCTGGATGCATTTAAATATTATTACATTATTTGGAGTTGTTCTTTGTGTGTGTTTTCACCTCTTTCGTATACTTCTATGTCTACACAGTGAAGCCTGTCCTCATTTGCTACTTAGCTTTACCATTTTTGCTTCTGTTTCTTCTCCTCCTCCTCCCCTTCCCCCTCTGCCACTCCCCCCGCCCTTCTTTTCTCTCTCACCGCACACACACACACACACACATGCACAGTGTGTATTATATTGGCTTCTTGAATTCTGCCAGTAGCTCCAGCAAACTTCATGAGGTTTTTGTTTCAGTTATCTGGGAACTTAGGTATTTTAAATTAGTAACCATACTTCCTTGGGTAGAATTTACTTTTTAAGTTGCTTTTTCCACTTTTTTTCCCTCCAAGTAATGCTCTCCTTTCATTAACATTCCTTTAGCTAAAATTGACTATTTGTTATCTTAATATGTTATATTTACTTATACGTGATTTGCATATACCTGTTTCCTGTTACTTAGAATGAAGTTTAAATCTGTTCTTTCCTCAAACACTTGTTTTACTGTCAAATAATAATAACAACAATAATAATAATGATAATCATTTCTTGAGCTCATGCTGGGACTGAAATTTTATGGCACTTCTCTTGGCACAGTAAGATGTTTGCACTGTTACCACATATGTCATCCTTTGTGTGAACGGGTCCCATTCACCGCTGTCCCCCCAGCACTGCTCCATGGTGGCCAGTCGGCAAACACTCCTGTGAACAGAACGGTCTATGAGCTGTGGTCTGCAGGGCATGGCTGCAGATTTTCAAATTTTAATGAGCGTCCTGATACAGATGGACTGCTCTCTCCTGCCCCACGCAGGAGATGCCCAGGTCTGCCCAGAGAAGCAGGCTGTGCCCCCTGAACTTGTTCTCTGCTGGGAGAGCTGTGCTTGGTTGGCACTGAGCACTGAAACAAGTTCTGTTGAGTGTGGCTCCATAGTCTTCCATGCTCCTTAGCATCTCCCCACAACGACCAGATTAGCTCCGCAGGACGAAATCTCAGAAGGCAGGACAGAGCCCAGCATTGTCACCATTTTCTCATCCCCTTTCACTTGACCGTGACCACTGTACCCCGGGCTTCTTTATATACCCTCAGCACAGCCGAGGCAGGTGCTGCTTTCTAAATGGCAGGACTAAGAAACAACAGAGAAGTAAGTGTGAACATTGTACATCTGATTCACCCTGTGCAGGTTGCTGGTCCTGCTGTGGTGCTGGCTCCCAGGATTCGTGGTCACAGGAGCCTGGCCCGCATCTTTCATTTTAGCTTCTGGGCTGCTGCTAGCAAGAAGTCTGTGTCACCCTGCACAACGGGAAACACCGTTGAGACCTTACGTTACTACCTAGTTGACTTGCAGCTCTGCTTTCTAGTTCAGCCCTCTCACTCTGTGCGGTTTTTGAAAAATGGATTAAAAATAAGTAGTGTTCATGCCATCAGGGGAACTGGCTTGCTAAAGAAAATGTGTAAAGTGATGCTATTGTGAATTGAATAGTCACTGTTTTATGTAGGCAGGTATAGAAATACTCATACTGGAGTCTTTCACAAGATGTTTAAGGCTCTAAAGAAACCACTTCCCCTGAAACTATACCAGCTGCCTATTAGTGTTGCTCAGTCACTTATTGTGCTTAGCTCCTAAGTATCTTAGACCCAGAAGTGAAGGAATTACCCAAAGTCACAGCACTGATAGTTAGGATAGAAAATGTCATAAGAATTATGAGTCCCTGGGGTGAAAACAGATTAGTAAAACCTTAACTATGTTTTAACACTGAAAACTTTCATCAGAATTGTTCTCAGTGGATGTCTGAGGCTTGCTAAATGCACAGCTTTGTCCTAAGATCTTTCCCGTAATTTGGAAAATAAGCCAAAGGGAATGTATTTGCCTTTCCTAACTGATCTTTAAAATGAATGTTGGTGCAGATAGACAGCAATAGCCAGATATACATAAGTAGGACATGATTTTCCCAGGATGTTAACACAGAACAGGTAGGACATCCTAAAGGAAAAAAACGTTCACCATAATTTGAGAGTCCACATGTGTTCATTATTATTGTAATGTGGATTTATGAGAAGAAGAGATAAAGAAGAGTATTGAAAGAATAACTAGGAGGTAAAATAAAGTCAGCCAATCTGTTTGGAAATAAAGAAAGAAGAGAAAAGGTGATAATACTTGGTTGACCAAAAAGTTGGTTTAGTTTTTCCTATATGATGTTTTTAGTAGTACTTAGTTGTCATTACCTTCATTTGAAACAATTTTGTTAGATTGTATTGTGACAGCTGTCATATCAGCATGCATTAAAAATACTTATCAAAATTGGTGAATTCTTGTGCAGCCATTTTAATATTGAAAATGAAAGAAATACGCAACATTTTTACCATATTATGCTTTATTACTTCGAGAAAGGTAAAAATGCAACTGAAACAAAAAAGATGAGTGCAGTGTATGGAGAAGGTGCTGTGACAGATCAAGCATGTCTAAAGTGGTTCGCGAAGTTTCTTGGTACTGTTGACCTTGGCCACATTTTTTACTGTGGGGCCGTCTTATGCATTGGAAGATGCAGAGCAGCACCCCTGGCCTCTACCCACTAGAAACCAACAGCAGGAGATAATAGCTGACATATTCAAAATATCCAGAACAGTGAAGTTATTAGTGAAAGTGAAATATTTATCTTTTCCTTTACAGAAAAAACTAGACGGACTTTTTGGCCAATCTAATATATCAAAGAATCTGAAGAAAGGGGATGATATTATTCTTTGGTGAAGACAGTGCTGGGTACAGGAGATGTGCTAACAAGTCCACTGTCCCAGCATCCTAGTGCTTCCTGTTTGCGGTGCTTTCCTGGACCCCTGTTCTGGAACTGAGTATGTTCGATTTTGCCCACAGCTTCCGTGGGACTAAATGAAGAACAGAAAGGATTTCAGAAAGTGGCCTTTGACTTTGCAGCCCGGGAGATGGCTCCACATATGGCAGAGTGGGACCAGAAGGTAGAAGTTCTTCTGTGGCTAGATGTTCCAACAGATGTCTCTCTTCATTACTGTTAACCCTGACTATTCATTGTTTGTTCCCCGCTTACAAATGAGAGTGCTGTTAGTGAAGGGATTCCTTTCCTAGAAGGCACGCTCATCATCTCCAAGATACCTGTTACATTTTCTTTTTCGTTTATTGTACAAGGGTTTGGACCACTTCTAGAACCTAGGCAGTTGTATATCATGAAAAGAAACTTGACTGCCAGAAAAGCAGTCCTTACAGAGTGCATTTTAAAAGATGCATTAAAAAGGCCTATTGAGTGAAGAGAGTCCCTACACTCCCAGATGCAAACACGTTGACCCTTCAAAGTGCCCTGCAAATGAAAGTCCATCGATGACTCATTTACTAATGACCCTGCTCTCTTTTGCACGTAGGAACTGTTCCCAGTGGACACGATGCGGAAGGCAGCCCAGCTAGGCTTTGGTGGGGTCTACGTACGCACAGATGTGGGTGGTTCTGGACTGTCCCGGCTCGATGCCTCTGTCATCTTCGAAGCCTTGGCGACAGGCTGCACGAGCACCACCGCCTACATAAGCATCCACAAGTGAGTGGCCAAGCGTGACCAGCACGACAGAGTGCTCGCATGGGCTTGTTAGGGAATTTCAGATCAACAGGAAGCACGTTTATCTTCTCAGGCTGGTTGCCTTTGAAGAACCAGACTGTTAAACGTTCATATAGGTCTGCTGTTGCCTGTTGGACTTGAGTTTGTCATCATGTATGTTGCTAACAATCAGGTGGCCTGCCTTCCCCCAAAGTGTAGATTGAGTGGCACCAAACCTCCAGTAGAATGCTCAGGGCCCTGCTTTCCTTTTCCTCTGCCCAAGGATGACCTCCAGAAATTTAGGCAAGTACGTAAAAGTCTTAGTCCTAGGGAGCTCAGTTAACCTCAGTAGAAGTAGCGTGAGCACCCGAGTGAGAAAGACCTTGGACCCTGGTTATCTCTGGGTGGAACGTGTTCTAGGAGGGTGTTTTGATTCAGGCCTTTCCTTTAGAGTTGCATCTTCTCAATTGCGGCTTTTTCTTTCCCTCTCTCTCTTCTGCTTCTGTCTGACCTTTCTGCCTCTGCTCCCTTTCCCTACTCCCCTTTCCTCTCAAATTTCCTTGTCCACCTTTACCTCTGTGCATGCCCCTTGTGCCGTCAGCATGTGCGCCTGGATGATCGATACCTTCGGAAACGAGGAACAGCGGCAGAAGTTTTGCCCGCCGCTCTGCACCATGGAGAAGTTTGCTTCCTACTGCCTCACTGAGCCAGGTGCGATGCCACACTGCGGGTGAGATGCCACACAAGCAAAGCCGCGGGCACTCCTCAGCCCATCTGCACTCATACCCCTTGTTCACCAGGAAGCTTGGTTGTAGAGGAAGTTTCCCATGACCTGATGTTACAAGGCTATGCGGCCTCTAGAGCAAAGTTTCCCTGGGCTCCTTGTAGGAGGCTCACTGCAAGATAGTGTCATAAAAATGGAAAGGGGTCTGACTGCTGAATGCAATTTTTACCAAGCACAGAGAGTTCCTTTGGCAGTCTAGATTTTCAAGTCCAACTTGAGCTGTTTGTTCAAAGGGAGGGTTTCCTAGGAGACGCAGCCAGGCTGGAGCTTCCTGAAGTTCACTGACTCTCTCCCCCGCCTCTCTGCTTTCTCTCTGGTCCCTGCCTCAGGAAGTGGGAGCGATGCTGCCTCCCTTCTGACCTCAGCTAAACGACAAGGAGATCAGTACGTCCTCAATGGCTCCAAGGTACCAGTGGGCTCCCCAGGACAGTGGGGACATTGTTGCATCTGGGTGCTCATGTCCCCTAGGCCCTTGCTGTCTGCGAGTTAACATGCCCATAGGAGTGTTACATGTTCGGAAGAGAGCCTGTGACCCATTTCCCTTTGCCACCTTCACAGTTTTCCTTCCTTCTGATCTGCTTCCAGATCATGTCATCCATTTTTGTCTCTTCTTTTTATAGTTTCATCAGCTAGGTCCCTGATTTCCCAATCAGCGCAGTTTCCTCTTGCCCCTCCTTCATTGCTCTGTGCTATGGTGCTTCTTCAAGTCCTTTTTTTTTTTTTTTTTAAGATTTTATTTATTATTTTTAGAGAGAGGGGAAGGGTGAGAGGGAGAGAGACATCAATGTGTGGTTGCGTTTCACCTGCCTCCAGCTACAGAGCTGGCTGGAGACCTGGCTTGCAACCTGGTTATGTGCCCAGGCTGGGAATCGAACCAGTGACCTTTGGGTTTGCAGGCCAGTGCCTTATCCACTGTGCCACCAGCCAGGGCTTCTTCAAGTCCTGTTGTCCGGAGGACCCCCGCTGTTTTCCTGGACAGCAGGCTCTGAGAATTCGTGCATTCTCTAACCCCTGTGCACCACCTCCAACCCCACAGGCCTTCATCAGTGGTGGAGGTGAATCAGACATCTATGTGGTCATGTGCCGAACAGGAGGACCTGGCCCCAAAGGCATCTCGTGCATAGTTGTTGAAAAGGGGACCCCTGGCCTCAGCTTTGGCAAGAAGGAGAAAAAGGTAAGTCGTTATTGACTTGAAGCAATTCAGGTTACGGTACTGCTACCCACTGGACAAAGCTTTGCTCTATTTCTGAAAATAGGTTCACGTACTTTCTTATGAGATCAGATGAGATCGGGCATGTTCAGGGCAGTGTGGCCATAGGTGCACATACTCTTGAACTTGCCTTGGAAGCAGTTGCTTCGAGTAGGACTCTGCCAGGAATGTATGAAATAGAACAGGGCATTATAACCCCCAGCTGGCCACCAGCAACAGTGGCAGAGGTGGCCCATCAGGCCCATTCTGCCTGTTGTTCCTCTGCGGGCGGCTTCTGTCTTCTCTCCACGCTCGGCCCACTTTTCCTGTCTTGCTTCTTATCATGGTGCACTCTGTCCTCTCAAGAAAGAACATTTACAGAAGATTTGGTGTTCACAGGAAATCTCAGGAACGATGTGTTTAGGTTACTTTTCCCCTTTAAATAAAAACAAAGTATCATTCATCGGAGATGAATGTGGGTATTCCAGTAGTGTTTCCATGGGTACTTTGAGAAGACATTTATGGGATTAAGAAATCTTAACCAGGCCGCGGGCAGCAGAACTAATTGTGTAACTATAGCTGGCACTAAGGGGGAGACCCATTCAGGTTTGTTAGGCCAGGTGACCAGAATTGCCACCTACCTCCGATCTTTACTGTGAGTAGTTAGAACTTTGGGGGAGGGAGGAGTCAGGTAATGAAATAACCCCTAAATATACTTCTTTCATAACTCCTAGTGTTTCCAAATTTCCCTGCTTGATCCTTTGTAATTGCCAAGGATTTATTAACGCGCTTTTCATAACATAGCAGTTACTTACTAGATATATACGACATACAAAGCCTTATGCTAACTCCTGGAGGGATACAAAAGTCACTCCTAGACTTGTTTAGATTATAAGCATGCACTGTCTTTTCTGTGTAAGACATGCATGCTATTTGTGATGTATTGTGTTGGCCAAAGAGATCGTTTAGTTTTTTCTGTAAAATAAAAGACAGTTTTTATTTTCCCTATTAACTTTACTGATTTGGATGTTTTGAGGATGTCATCTGTCTCTTGCTGTAGGCAGGGGGGTGGCTAAACATATCCCAGTGATAAGACAGCCCCACAGCAAAGAATTATTTGGCCAAAGGGGCAGTGGTACCAAGAAACTTCACAGACCATTCTTGACATATTTCATCAGTCACAGCACCTTCTTCATACACTGCACGAACCTTTTTTTTTTTTTTTTTTTTGCACTTCAGCTATGTTTTTACCTTTCTTGAAATAATAAAGCATAGTACGCCAGAAACATTGCATATCCTCTTTTATCTTCAATATTAAAATGGCTACACCAAAAATTCACCCATTTTGATAAGTTTTTTGAATGCATATTGACGGGCATGACATCAGCTGTTGCAATACAGTCTAATAGTTGCTTCAAATGAAACAATTAAGCACCACTATAGCCATCATACGGAAAAAAAGAAACGAACTTTTTGGCCCACTCAATAGAAGACATATAGGTCTAGATCCTTGCAATGTTTGTTTTGGATTATAAAACACAGACTGATTTACGTACTCTGCCACATAATTTTACAGGATCCAGTTATACTGATTCAGGTGTTTGATGCAATGACTGTTTCAACACACATCCTGAGGTCAGAATTTCCTGTCCCAGTCTTAGTTCAGGTGTCTTCGCTAGTCTAGGTAGCCACCACACAGGCCAGCGTTGGAAGGTTCCAGACTTACAATGAAACCGGGAGGAATAATCCAGCAGGCTCAACTGCCTGCTGCCACTAACACCTAAAGCCACACTTGCAAGACCGGTTCTGGTAATAAGGAAAGTGGTTTTATTTCAGGTGCCTACAGCCTGAGAAGATGGCGGGTTTATGACTTACAAACCTTCTTCCCATCTCCAGTCAAGCCAGTGAGCCTTGTGGAGTTGGTGGGACTTAGAGGGGAGAATTCCTAGGGAGGAGTGTAAACGTGATGTTGCTCTTGAGAACAGGAGGGGGGAGCGAGAGGAGGGGTTTGCAGTTCAGCTCCACTCCTTCTGCTTATTCTGATGTTACCTTGCGATGGGCATCAGCCAGATTTGTGGTTCACTGTTGGGGTCAGCATTCGTCATTCTGGGAACAGGTTATTCAGCTACAGGAGGAGCTTGGCCAGAGGGAGAACAGAGTTGATTAAAAGCACAGGGATAATGATACATTCTGGTTTGTTACAGAATGTGTGACTCTGATCCCTAAACTAGTAATATTAAGTCATGATTGCAACTCTCCACTGTCAATTCTGGCTCCATTTCTGTGGTGCCTTAGGGAGTGATTTCTTGCAATTTATTAAGAAATAGCTTTTGATCAGAAGCTAAGCCCTTACCAGGAAGAATGGTATATCTGGAAGTCTAGACAGTGTCTTACTCAGTTTTTGAAACAGCAGGTGATTATTTTAAACATAAAATAAATGAAAAAAAACAACAATAAGAGGTATAATTAGCCTAAGTTTTAGAATACCCACCTAAAATACACCTAATCCCATCTGGTATCTATGAAAATAAAGAAGAGAACTAATCTGTAATTTCCTTCCCATTCCCTCAAGTAGAGGTAGGGGCAGGTTATAACCATGTAGCCGGTTGGTGAATCTCAGCGATGCTGGTTTTTACTTGCTCAAAGATATCAAGAGGGAACGGTTCTTCTCTGGGTCCTCCTAAACATGTTGTAAGTATCTGGAGTTGGACTGCATTTTCTGTCGAACCTGCTGGTGAAGCTGCTGCCTTTCAGGAGAAAAGGTCACTTGGACGTGTAGTTTACAGAGCGGTCCCATCCCAGCAGAGGGATAGAACATTCAGGCACATAGAGGAAGCTGTGTGATGACTTAAGACCTCTGAGTCGGCGTTCTAAAGTCTGGAGAGAGGCCTTTTGCATCTGTCCGGTAACTCCTGTGCTGTAGACGATTTCCTGCCGCCTTTAGTCTTTCTTATATTTAAAACTGACTGAGTGGTTCCACTATTCACTGAAAAGTCAATCAATTTGTTCCCCACTATTGTTCCCAGGGCTCCTAATGATGGGTTGGGAGGTGACCAGGGGAGTCCCTGGACCTCCTTATTTATTATTTGCCTATGTTTCATTTTTTACTTATTTTGGTTTTTTTCATGCCTCATGTTAGGCACCTGAGACTTTCCACCTTGGTGACCTTTTGTGCCTGGCCTTGTTCTCTGCTCTTTGTAAACTGCCTATCACATTTCCCCCTCCAGGATGTTGCCTCTAAAGCCTTTTAGGGAAAAGGGGACAAGATCTCTTCTGTAAATGCTTCCTGCTGAAGAGGGGTGACATTTTTCTTCTGGGCCAAGAGATTCTTGCTCTCCATCACTGGGGAGATGAGCCCTGGGCATGGAAGAGGGTGGTGACGGTGTCTAGAGGTGGCATTTCCCTGAGTACAAGTAGGGCTCGCAACCTGGTGTTGACAAACTGTGTTACAATCTCAATGTTATGGGGCAAAAGCTAGAAAAATTCAGATCCAGTTCCTTTCATAAACAAAAAATCATACTTGGTAGACAGTTAACTGAACCCCAGTATAAAGTCCATAATTGTGTATTATAGAGTCTATGGAAATACAATTTTTCTCCCCCTAAAATCACCTTTATTTTTATCAAAGAGCCAAATCAAGACCAATTCATTTATTGCATTAATTCTAGTTTCGATTCAGTCTGATTGCATAAACACAACAGGGAAAATAGTTGATTATGTAAACTTTCTTAAGTAAACTTTGCTGAAATTTTATAAGGAATTTTCAGATTAAACTTTAATAGCCTCTCAGGGTAAAGAAGCCAAGCTGCACAGTTCCATCCAACTTTGGCTGTAATAGCTACTGGTTTGGGTGAGTTCCTCAAGTCCTCAAGGTCCCCAAAATGTCTTGAGGTTCTTCCTTAGCTATCTCTCAGGAAAGCAGTCATCACTCCTTACCTGGAAAGCCTGCTATGAACCATGTGGATAAGCGGGGTACCAGGTACCAGCCTCCTCATTTCTCCAGGGGGCTATGATTGCCTTTAAAATCCATCTTTATTCCTTAACCCTTTTTTCAGTATGACTTTTGGGACGTATGTATCCCCACAGTATTGAAAGGGTTAAAAGTGTTTTGCTGACATCCAGAGTCTAGTCATGTCTCACTCAGATATGACATTCCAGTCAAAGGCTTGGTGAATAAAATTGGCTTTATGTGTCCTGTTAGGAAGAAATGAGATTCTTACTGGATTCATGTAAGCACATTATTGCTATGAAAATAATAACTCTGGAGGGATTAGGAGGGGAAAAAATATCTCAATATTGCTTATAAAAGTATGTTTTACCGAAGTGCTTAAAGGAAAAAAAAAAAACTTATGTCTGGAAAACAAAAGATTAAAAATTAATATTTTCAGCAAAAAGTTACAAAATTTTTAATTATTTTCAGTTCATTCAATTTCATTATCCTGATTACTTGCCAGTATTTCCATGAACTCAGTCATTCTATAGAGTTCTAATCTTCATCCAGTTCAAAGGTTTAATCAGAAGAGTTTTCTGCCAAGTGCTGGAAACAGCCTAAGTGCCCATCAGTGGATGATTGGATCAAAAAACTTTGGTACATTTACACAATGGAATTCTATATAGCAGAAAGAAAGAAGGAACTTGTACCCTTTGCAACAACATGGATGGAACTGGAGAGTATTATGCTTAGTGAAATAAGCCAGTCAGTGAAGGACAAATATCATATGATCTCA
>PVIW01000443.1:0-23666 GCA_004026585.1 Noctilio leporinus | reverse complement strand
AACAGGGGAGGGGGGAGGGGGAGGTAGAGGCAAAGAAGGGGAGCAGCTTAGACAAGAACCTAGTATAAAGGAACCATGGACATGGACAACAGGTGGGATTGACTTTGTGGGGAATGGGTGGGTGGGGAGGGGGACAGAGGGGAGCAAAAAGGGGATGGATGTAGTACAGCAACAATAAAATTTAAAAAAAAAAGAATTTTCTCAGAGATATGTAATTTAGAATAAGAGCCCTTTTCATGATTTTTTTCTGAAGATGTTACATATTTGCAAATGTATCAGAGAAAACAATGACTCTAAATGACAAAAAAAAATGTAAAATGACATGGTTATAGATCTGATTATAATGCAGTTGACAACAGAACTTGCTTTCCTGAAATAACCTTTTAAGATAACAATTAGGATTACTGATGAAAGTATTATCAGAACTTTGTAGATGCTTGGAGATTTTAAAATATATAAATAATGTTATTTATTTTTGTTGTATTATAGTTGTTTCATGTTTTCCCCCCATTGCTCTCAACTCTTGGAGATTTTTATATAATCTCTGGAACATTTATTTTAGTAATACAAAGTACATGTATACAAATAAAACATACCATAGTTATTATTTTTAATTTGACAAACCTTCCCATGTAAAATATTTCAAATGGGTCTAATAAGTTTAAAATTTCTTCATTAAAAAAAGAGAACAAATCCTTGAGGTATTTCAAGGGTCCATTGGAATGACCAAAAGCCAAATCCAAGTCAAAAAGTCTCTTAAAATTCAAGCCCTGGGAAGGTGGTTAAACATACTTGACTAAATGATTATATATTATTATGAACCAATATTAAATTATTTACTCAAAGTGATAACAAAAGGCCCTGACTTATGTAGCTCAATGGGCTGGGCATTGTCCCACAAACCAAAAGGTCACTGGTTTGATCCCTGGTCAGGGCACATGCCTGGTTTGCAGGCCAGGTCTCCGATTAGGGGCATGACAGAGGCAACCAATTGGTGTTTCTTGCCCTCTCGGTCTCCCTCCCTTCCCCTCTCTCTCAAAACATATACATTTTAAAAAGAAAATAAAGTCACCAGAAAAGTTTTCAAACACAAACACGGGTTAACGAAACCTTAATTCTTAGGATTAAAAAAACTGTTTTTGTGGGTTTTTTAAAAGATTTTATTTATTATTTCCAGATAGCGAGGAGGGGAGAGAGGGAGAAAAACGTCAATGTATGGTTGCCTTTCACCTACCTCCAGCCATGGACCTGGCTGGAGAGCTGACTTGCAACCTGGTTATGTGCCCTGGCTGGGAATTGATCCAGCGACCTTTGGGTTCGCAGGCTGGTGCCTTATCCACTGTGCCACCAGCCAGGGCCTGTTGTTTTTTTTTTTAAGTAATTAAGTACCTGGTTAATATAATATGACATAACTAATTTAATAATACATAGAATCTTTATTTTCTAGGCAGATAGAAGAAAAACTTTTTTTGTCCCTTTTGACAGACTAAATAAGAACCAAACAAATTTTGTGTTAGTTTACTTTTGACATTTAGATTAATATACTGAATTAAATTCTTATGTAGCTTACCTATTTAATTTCCTATTGAGATTTCTATTTATGACTGCATCTCCCTCTACAACTAATGAGTGTAATACATCTACCTCAAAACTGGAGACAACCAGAAATTCCAGAAAATAGAGCTGCACAGAAGTCCAACAGACAAAAGAATAAAGAAGAAATACTCATCCAGACAGGTAGCGGGGGAGCTGGGACAGAAAGGACGAGGTTTGGTGGCACAGGGACTGTGGTAAGATGGTACCTGTGGCTGGCTGATGGAAAGCTCAGTTACACATTTTTTAAAAGCAGGGATACCTGGAAAGTGCTCCTGGAACCAGACCATACTGTGGCTCACAGTGCCAGGGGAGAAAATACAGCCTCATTGCTTCTGATTGTGAAAACCAGTGGGTGTTGGAGCAAAGGAAGAAAATGCCGGACTCTCATCAGAGGCCATTTGTATAGAGGCCCCCATGGTCCTAGAAAGTCCACAAACCCACCCACTCCCAAGCCCAGGGCAAGAGCTAGAGGGGTGCCAGTCCCATACGGGAAGCAAGAGAAGTGCCTGGAAAAGGGGCAAGTACTGAGCAAGCAGCATTGTTCCCTCTCAGACCGCTCCGCCCCCCCCAGCACCACAATGTGGTGAAACAGGTCACCTGTGCTGATGAACACCTAAGGCTCCACCCTTACAATGTAGCAGGTACGACAGCTCTACCTAAGGCTAGAGGCAAACAAGTTGAGACAGAGAAGTATGGCCCCAAAAAGGAAACAGTTCTTCAAATGGAAGAACTAAGCAGTGAGGAGATAGCAGAGTTAAAAATGCTGGCGATGAAGATGTTCCCAGACTTGACAGACATACTTGAGTACAGCAAACAGAAGGGAAGAGGTGGAGGCTGCGCAAAGGGAAACAGAGGAAAGTCCACATGAAACCAATGGTGAAGGGAAGGAAACAGGTTCAAATCAATGATTTGGAACATAAGGAAGAAATAAACAGTCAACCAGTACAGAAAGAAAGAACAAGAATCGAAAAAAATGAGGAGAGGCAACTTTAAATATGTCAATATCCCAATCATAGGGGTGCCAGAAGAAGAGGAAGAGGAGCAAGAAATTGAAAACTTGTGTGAAAAATAATGAAGGAAAACTTCCCAAATTTGGTGAAAGAAATAGATATACAGGTCCAGAAAGCAGAGAGTCCCAAACAAGCTAGGTCCAAAGAGGACCACACCAAGACACATCATAATTAAAATGCCAAAGTTAAAAGATAGAGAATATTAAAAGCAGCAAGAAAAAAAATAAGAGTTGCCTACAAAGAGGTTCTTATAAGACTTGCAGCTGATTTCTCAAAAGAAGCTTTGCAGGCAAGAAAGGACAGGCAAGAAGTATTCAAGGTGATGAAAAGCAAGGATGTACAACCAAGATTACACTATCCAGCAAAGCTATCATTTAGAATGGAAGGGCAAATAAAGTGCTTCTCAGACAAGGTAAAGCTAAAGGAGTTCATCTCTAAGCCATTATTATATGAAATGTTAAAGGAACTAACTTAAAGATAAAAACTATGAACAATATAATGACAACAAATTCATAACTAACAACAACAGAACCTAAAAATATAAAAACAAAAATAATCTAAACAGCCAGTATAGGATCAGAATCATAGGTATGGAGATCATTGGGAGGGTTATCAGCTGAGAGGGGGAAGGGGGAGAAATGGGGAAATGGTGCAGGGATTATGAAACATCATAGGTGGGTACAACATAGGCAGAGGACGTTAACAATAATATAGGAAAGGGTGAAATTAGGGAACTTATATGCAATACTCATGGACATGAACTAAGGTGGGTGGGACTGGGGGAGGGAATGAGGGTCCCGGGTGGAGGATAGCAAAGGGAAAAAAAAATGGGACAACTATAACAGCATAATCAATGAAATATATTTTTAAAATGCGTAAATAAAATCTTAAAAAGATTTCTATTTATAAGCCTTCTTATCCATTTAGAAATAGTCAGTTCGAGAACAATTTATTTTATCTTTAACAAGTATTGTTATACTTTGTCTTTTATTATCAAACTATACAATTTTTTTTGACTTGGAATTCTTAACTCCTAGAAACCTTGATTTTTATTTTTTATTTTTTAGTGACAACTAAAAGCAAGTAACTTACATTCTTTAGATTGATATTTTTATGAACACATTTCATAACTTTTAGAAACAGGTTTTTTTTTTTCATTTGCAAACCCACATTTTCAAAAGACATACTTTAAACAAAGTACAAGATATATTCACTAACATCTAAATCTATCCTCTAGTTTCTCTGCAATAAGAAGTCAAAAGTAGGCAAACTTAGATCAATTAATATTTCAGTATTCTGTTATTTCAAAATATCAAGATATTTAATCATTTCCATCACTAACCTAGCAAAGCTCTGAAGTTTTAAGTTACCAAAGACTTTGGAAAACTATGTTTAGGTATATGAGTATATGTCAGCTTGAAAACACAGAAAACCCGTAAGATCTATATACAACCAGAACAGAGAGAATACTCTTAACGGGTCCCTCCCTGCACAGGGGCTGGGATTTTTTGTCACAAAGCTTTGAACACTGAGCTGCTCCATTCCCATCTCCCAGGGGGCAGGACAGAGGGCTCTGGTCGTGCACTCCAGGGACTTAACCTGGTCACAGGCTTGTCAGCCCAAAGACACCTACTTCTTCCTCCAGCTGGGTGTAGCAGGCAACCAGTGCTGAAGGAGCAAGGCCCCTAGTGAATTCTCTGCAGCTGTTAGGGACCCCCAAGGTCCCCCAGGGGTTGGTGGGCCACAGGCAGCCTAGGGAATCCGTTCCAAAGTCAAGGACTTACCATGGGCTCCCGTTTGCTCCCGGCTGGCTTGCCAAATTTGAAACTGGCACAGATGACCCTGCAGACTCAACTGCCTGCCTCCGGGAAAGGCAAACTCGTGAGACAGGTGCCGGTGAGAAGGAAAGTGGTTTTACTTCAGGTGCCAGCTACCTGAGAAGATGGCAGCGTTTGAAAGAGAACAGGGTTGCTGTCGGTTCTGGTGACTGGGAAGACCTCAGGAGGCTTCATTCAACGGGACTGACGGGGGTTGGCGCTAGGCAGTGCTTCCAGCAGAGGCCGCAGAATTTCCAAAGTTCGGGTTTAAAAACCCAGTGGCACGGGGCACACCCGCTTGCCTGGAGTGGAGAGTGCTCACAGGTGACCTTAAGAGAAGGCTGGGGAGGAGCAGCAGGGCTACATTTTTAGAAGACCGTAAATAAAGGGCTGAGGAGTCGTTTATCTTCTTAACGAAGGGACTATTAGATATTTTTATACAAGTGGTAGCGATGTCAAGGCAATAGTGTTTCAGAGCTCTAAGGGACCTGGGAGGTTTTATATATGGTGTTTTAAAATCTCACCAAACCTCAGAGTTCTTTGAAGCCTTGGAGAGTACCCGGAAGATGAGGCGAAGGGGCCAAGTAGCGAGAGCCTTCATCTATTTATGTACGGAACACCTGAGGAAGCTTTATTTGGAGAAAGCTCTGCTGGCTTCCTAGAGCAACCCTGTTACAGAAGAAACAACAAAGGCCACACAAAAGCCCAGCAATCTGGTGGAAGATGAAAACTACCCCCAGCTGGTTGCAGGACTTGGGCTCTATCTTAGGTAGTCAGAATATTCCCTGGGGCTTGAGATGGACATATTCAAGGATGTCCTGGTAAATCAGCTGCCTGGGAAAAATACAAACCAAAACCCCTCCGAGTTTGCCAGTTGCTGAGGTGTAAAGGCTCCCACCAAGGCAGATATCAAGCACCAATGCGATGTCACTGAACGCCACGCTCAGAAAAGATGCCCTTGTCTCTCTCAAACTGGAGCCGGCAGGTCACCGCGCCTGCAGCTAACACCGCACTAGGTATTGCCAGCACAGCGCAGGTCGTTTAGAACATCCTGGACCCCTACGCTTGGGAAAGGAGAGTGTGGCTATTGTCAATGATGCTAATGTCCTTACCTTAGGATAAATCGCCCCAATAATTCCTATCTGTGTTTTGTAAATCAAACATTGTACACACATAGAGGCACCAGAAATGTTGACAGTCCTGCCCCAGTCCTAAACGAGATGGTGAGAGATGTCCGAGTAGCCGTCAGAAAATAGATGCATTTATGTTAAAGAATGCGTAGCTGAAAAATACCTGTCAGATTCTTAAGCCTGAACTGCCTTTTTCCTTTGAGGTTCTCAAGGGTCTGATCTCAGGCTCTGCTCCAGCCTGGCCCTAAATGGTGCAGGGTTGGTTGGGCAGCCACACACATTTCCCGATTTTTGCCAGGTGGGGTGGAACTCACAGCCGACCCGAGCAGTGATCTTTGAAGACTGTGCTGTCCCTGTGGCCAACAGAATTGGGACGGAGGGGCAGGGCTTCCTTATTGCCATGAAAGGACTGAATGGAGGAAGGATCAACGTCGGTGAGAACCCAAAGGTGGAGCGGGGGGCGGGCAGCAGGCTGTGGCGGGCAGCCCTGTCCTTCCGGCTCCGCTGAAGTGTTGGCGCCCCTCCCTTCTAGCTTCTTGCTCTGTTGGGGCCGCTCATGCGTCAGTCATCCTCACCCGAGACCACCTCAAAGTCCGGAAGCAATTTGGGGAACCTCTGGCCAGTAACCAGGTACCTGCCCAGGTGTCTCTGCTTTTGCTTCACAACCTCGCAGGAGCCAAGGGTGAAATTCGGCCCTCATCTGAGCCAGAACTTGTGTTTTCTGTCCCGCAATAATGTTTCCTAGGGGCCATAATATAAGTGCAGGGTAAATGAGGTGGACTTTGAGCTCATAGGCAGCACATGTTCTCTGTAGAAGCAGCAGGAGGCGGTGAAGCTTCCAGGCACCCGGGAGAGGTAGCTCGTGCGGAAGGCTCACCGAGGGCCCAGGGCAGGTGCTGCTCTAGGCTGCCTGCCCCATCTGGTGCTCTTCTCCCCCGTTGCTGTAGTACCTGCAGTTCAGGCTGGCTGACATGGCAACAAGGCTGGTGGCCTCGCGGCTGATGATCCGGACAGCCGCCGTGGCCCTGCAGGAGGAGCGGGAGGATGCCGTGGCCCTGTGCTCCATGGCCAAGCTCTTTGCCACAGACGAGTGTTTCGCTGTAAGTGCTGGTGCTCCCTGGCTGTCTGGGTGGGCAGGGAGCGCTGCCAGGTGTAGGTGTGTTGTGAGCCGTGCGTCAACTCCTGGGATGCTTCAGGGTCACCTTGGTTGGGGCTCACAGATGTAAGTTCACTCGGGAGAGCCTGCAAGGGAGCACTCGTGGCCAGCGCCTACCTGTTCCAGGCCACTGTACACTTGGTCTGTCACTGCCCTTCGGTTGTGCTCTAGGCCAGCCTGCCTTCCAAGGAAGGTTCAGTCCAGTGCCTCTCCTTCAGATGGGCCTGTTTGCAAGGTCAGGGGCAAAGCCACTTCCACGCGGAGGCTGTGTTGCCACGAGATGGCACCCTAACTCAAAGAGCCCCGGGCCTGGGACTTGCAGGGAGCTGCCCCCTGCCAGCCGGTCTGGTGGGAACTGAGAAGTTCAGCAAGTGAACTTGTCTCTGAACTTGGAGCCCCCTTATGGCTGGGCTGGTTATCGGTAGGTGGTTCTTTCTCACAGTAGTTCGCAGCACGCTGCCAGGTTGCAGGAAGGGAGGAGAGCCTAGCCACTTGCCTGTTGCCCTGTGTCCCTGCAGATCTGCAACCAGGCCTTACAGATGCACGGTGGCTACGGCTACCTGAAGGACTATGCTGTTCAGCAGTACGTGCGGGACTCCCGGGTCCACCAGATCCTGGAAGGTAGGCATTCCCGGGGTTACGCTCTCTTTTCCAGAAGGTTCCAGGATCTCCAGCCTAGCGACTGGCCTCGGGTCTGCAGGCCTGTTGTGACCATCCTTCTGCCTCCTCCTCCCGACCCTGCTCCGGAGGGGCCTGCTGGGGCCGGGCAAAGAGCACCAGCCTGGAGTCAGAGGCTCTGCTTGGTCACGTGAGGTGGCCATCGCTTGGCTTCACTTCTCTTTTTCTCTGTAAGTGGTAGAGAAGGCTGCACCTGAGATGATCATGAACGAGCCTTTGGAAAACTCCAGCGGTGACCATTTACTGTTACAGAGTGAGCACTCGGTCCCCAGGGATCCCAGGAGTTCTGCACAGTAGTTCCCAGGGCACATGGGAGCCAGTTCGATCAGCCCTGCCAGGTGGTCTAACGGATATCTCGTCGGGGTGGCTACTGGGTTTCTCGTCTTGGTCATCACAGATGTTCGGACGAGAAACATCGCTTTTTGAGTCGCACTCAGAGCCTGGCCTCTTCCACTCTCCAGGCCAGGACACAGGTCTTGCAATTACATCCCGTTGTCCCAGCTAGTTAGTGTAGGTGGCTGAGGCTGTGGCACCACAGGAAAAGCAGGTGTGACAGAGGCTTGCCTAGGGACTTGCAGTGGAACAGGGTAGGGCTGCTGGAAGGGGGCCGTGGCGTGGCGCACGCTCTGAGCACGTGCTTCCCTGCGCTCGCAGCCTCCTCACCCCTGGGCACGCGGGGCTTGTGAGGGCAGGCTGCTGGGCACCACCCCCGGCCGTGAGAGGTTTTCCAGCCCAGACTTGGGCTCTGGGACCCGGTGCCTCTGCTCCCTGCCTCACCTCACACCCGCCGCGTGCTCATGAGCCCAGGTGTCTTCCTCCTCCTCTGCTGCTGCAGTTACTTTCTCACCCAGTGTCAGGAGCACAGGCAACTCTGCCCTTAACCCTGTTGGAATAAACAGGAGAAGGCCGGCCTTTATATCCAGCCACACCATCGTCCTCTGCTGGAAAAATGTGGGCATTGATCTTTCTCACTTTGTTTTATCGTGGACTTTGTTACTGGATAAACCTGGAATTTTAGCTTTGATGTTTTTTTGAGGTATGTGATTATCTATCCCTGCTGGGGGCCCATATTTCTCTTTGCATTAAAGGCCAGTAAAGCAAGGCAAGCATTTGACCCCCTTTCAGGGGGAGCATTTGTTCCTTTAAAATGGAGTGATTACCAAAGGAATCGGTGTACTTATTGTTGAAAACTTATGAAATATAGGAAAAGTTAAAAATGTCATTTATGTTTCCACATCTAGAATTAATCCTTTTTACCCCTTTTATATTTCAGTCCAAACTTATCTTCTTTGGTCTTTTTCTCTGCTTTTATAGGTTCATTGTTTAAAAAATAAATTTTACTACGTATGCCATCTCCTCCCCCTTTCCCTCCCCCTCCTCCTCCCCCTTCTTCTTCTTCATGTAATCATTTTTGCCATCAGGACAGGTTTCTTAGAAGTCAATTTATTCCCCGCTTTCCGACGCTTGTCTGCAGTTTGGACGGAAGCCTGCGGTAACCTTGCAGGGGTAAAGGTGACATTGTTGGCGCCCATGACCACCCTGAGCCCTGCCGGGAGCGCCTTGCTTAGAGCCCTGCCACGTCCTCAGCTTCGCGGCTGCTGACCCCTCCTTCCCGCTCCCTCTCCCAGGCAGCAACGAGGTGATGAGGATGCTGATCTCCAGAAGCCTACTGCAGGACTAGCACCCGGCCTCGGCGGTCTGCATGACGCTTCACGGGCCATTTGTCTTGGTATCGAGTGGCTCCTGTGGATGGTTTTGTTGCCAGTGAGTCACGGGTTAGATGGACCGTTCCCTGTATGGAGGCAGCAGTGGCAGCTGTCACACTGGTGCAGCATCTTCAGGGGATCGGGAGCATTGCAAGAGGACACACTATGTTGTTTTCCTGATGCACGCAGGCGACAGTGAAGGCATGTCACCAGACCATAGTCCTCTATTGGATCCGCATTGTTCTGATTTGTCTGCATTTGGCTGGTCTACAGGATGCTCTTCCAGGGACCTGGGTACATCCATGGAGTTTTTCCTATTTATAAAGCAAAGGCACGGGAAAGGGAAAATGGGGAAAAAGTGGCCTCCTCTCTTTTTCTGTCCTCTGCACCTCAGCTAAAGGTGCAGAAAGGCTCTGCGGGCACGCTTCCTTCATGGCGCATCTGACGGTCAATCGTGATTAAAGGGGTGTTAGGAAAACTTGGTTCCTGAGCTCTGATTCAGCGTGTGTCCGGACAGCGGGACCACCTGAGTATCAAGGACCGAGCTTGTCTGGAACTTTGGCTAGTTGTTCCTGCTTTCTTTTTTAAGAAGCATGTGGCCTAGGGATGGTATTCAAAGTTTCTATAGCCCTTTCTAATAAGTCCTTTGAGTATATTTTTTCCTATCTGTCTTCGTTTCCTTTTTTGAAAGCTGCTCCTCTTTTGAAATGTTTTTTCATCACTGCATTGATTAATAAAACCTACCCCTTTCTGTACCACCTTGATTTCTGGTAAAGTTTTTGAGTTTTTTTCCCCTATAACAGAGACAATTACAAAACCACTGCTAACTGAGTTCTTCAGTCAGATGCAACTATAGTTCACGATGAAGTATATTTTTGAAGATTTATTCCGGATCATTCAAAACCTTTAGTACAATATAATGTGCTGGCTTTCTGAATGCATCTAAAAGGATAGGTAGTCATTTCAATGCAGAGGAAAAGAACAGATATTGCTCAAGCACAGAGTCATAAAGTTGGTTTTTATTTTATTGCTGTAAGCCTTTACCACTATTTAAAATCTTTTTTTATCATATTTAAACATTTAACTAGATTTTGGAATAATAAAAAAATCTCTCCTTAACCTAAAAAAATAGGCCCATTTAGTTACTAATAGCTGTGCCCACCAAGCATTGTTTATGATTTATGAAAGTAGATCTAAAGTAATGTTAGAAAATGGAGGCTCATCAGAGAGCCCTGTCATAAATGATTACATTCCTCTGTCCCTTCATCCCTATAGAGAAAAAAATATCCAAGTATCCAAGAGACTTGTTAATTACAAGCCAGTCTTTAGAGAGACCAAAATATACATCTTCAGCTATGACAAGTATTTTCTTTTTTGAATGCATATTTTCTGCTTGGCACTACAGGGGACAGGGTGTGGGTATACTGCGAAGTTTAAAATAATTTTCTGCCTTTCAAGGCCTTATTTAGTAGTTGACTGCAAGGAAATGTGAGCTCTAAGCAGAGAGAACGCGCTGGAAAAGTGGTAACACAGGAAGGGATTCGTGGAGATGGTAGGAATTCAAATGAAGCTTTTATGACAAGAGAACCAAGGAAGTTGGTTTCAGACAGGGAAGGACCAGGTTCAGGAAGAACTCGTGTAGGAGCTGTTGACACTTGTGTGCTTTGGAGTTGGCACAGGAAAGAAAATGTAAATCGAATCTGGAGGGAGGGTTATGGAAACCAAGGCTGGGTTTTATTTGTCAGCAGTTAAGAGGCACAGGAAATTTTTAATGAGGAGGATATGATGAGAGGAATCCACTCATGAGAACATTCTGGAATGTATAGTTGGGATGAATATGAGTGGGGAGAGGCATTCCCAGTCCATAGGTTCTTGAAGTAGTAAAGTATGAGGCAATTGGAACCTGAACTTGGAACGTAGAGCAGATACAGACCGGCGCTTAGAATGTCCACTGTGTTACTACTTGAAGGCCTCCCTGGTAACCAAACTACCTTCTGGCTCCAGCTCTGACCAGCTCCCGTTCTAGCCTAAAGCAGTGGCAGGCATTACTATGTCTCACCATGTACGCCCCTTGTAAGAGGTGGATGAAATGCTAGTTATTACCAGTGCGTTCTGCACTATCACCCTCAGTGATTATTTATTCAGAGGTCAGTTTCCCAGCAGCCTGGCAAGGGATGTGACCCCTGTATCAATAGTATAGTGAACTTTAAGCTGAATTATCACTGCTCATGTCGCTGTTCTGAAAATGCAAGCAAAGCAGAACAGACATGTGCCGGGGAAAACATCTGTGCCAGGTTTTCTATTAGGTGTTCGACGTTTACCAGTGACCAAATACAGCTTTCCTTGGCTGGACCTTTTGAACTGAGACGGTGGGTAAGTACGAAACAATGTTGGCACACAGTAGGGAGAACAGAGACACGCAACAGTACTCTGGGACACAAGACGTCTCAATGATCATAACATGACTTCAGGCAAAATCGTTTCCAAGTTGTCTGAAATCTCTTCTGACTACCTCCCATTGTAATGCTAGCACAGTTACAGGGGATGTCTTACTGCTTTAATTATATGTGTATTTAAACAGAAGAATGTTTAAGTGACTTGTTAAAAGTTCTCCTTCATTCTTTATACAGACTTGATAAATTAAGAGTACCTTGGATCTCCAGCCAGGTCCTTAGCTGGAGGCAGGTGAAAGGCAACCATACATTGATGCTTCTCTCTCTTTCTTCCTCCCTCCCTGCTCTTCTCTCTGAAAATGAGAAATAAAATCTTAAAAAAAAAAAAAAGACTACCTTATTTACTCATTTGCTTTAGTGCTTATCTGGTTATTCTGTTATTTTAAAATCACTAGGACTTCTCCCAATCACTGTAAGTTACTCCATGTATCTCTTGATTTTCAGAAGGGAGTCCTTGCCGAACAGGCCCTCAGGAGGTGTTTCTTGGGTTAGAGCGATTCAAGTTGAATTTTATAGATTAACATGGTGAACTACGGAGAGAATAATGGGCCTGCTCAAGTTTACACAGGTGTCAGGCTGTCGTTATAAGATGCCTCTCTTCCAAGAACCTTTAAAATATTTAAAATCATGACTAGCAGTCAGTGCTGACTACCAAGTACTTTTGGTCTGCTGCTCTTCCAGGAAAATGGCAGTTTTGCCAACTTTATGAAAACATGGGAACACATAAACATCGCTTAAGGTTCCCCCAGCATCTTAGAAAGCATCCAGGCACTAAAACTGCATTAGCTTCACGGTACCTTTTCCATTGTCCATCCTCTTTGCCTTATCTGTGCATTTCCACATACATTCTTCGCACTCCAAATCTGGCTTCCCTTCAGCACTCAGAGTGATGTGTCATTCCTGAGAGCTATGGTCAACTCAGCACTGCATGAATGAGTGCTCTCCATCCAGGTCAGTGTGGGCCGGGAAGGTTGATGGCCACAGCACCGTGACAAAGATCTGAGCAGAGTGGGGTCCTGTGTCCCCACTTCAACAATCCCCAATTAGTAATCCCCATGGGAGGAAGAGAAGAGGGGTCCAGAGAGGCCAGAGAGCAGTAGAGTGGGAGGCCCCCTGGACATGTCTCTTCAACTGAAAATCAAATATCAGATGCTTGGTGAGCTGTGGCAGTGGAGAAGGGGAAGAATGAACCAGCATAGGCAGAATGTTCTCTTTTTTAAAAACGGATTGTCATTTTTTAGAGAGGGGGGAAGGGAAGGAGAAAGAAACATCACTGTGTGAGAGAAACATCGATTGTATGCCTGTCATAAACCCCAACTAGGGATCCTCCTGTAGTCCAGGCATGTGCCCTCCTGGGAATCGAACCAAGGACCCTTGTCTGCGGGATGACACTCGACCAACCGAGCCAGGCTAGTCAGGACCAGACTGCTCTTTCGTTGCTCAGGATGGAGCTAAACTCATCATCACGACTGACAGGACCCTATAAGCACCTTCCCCCTGATTCAGCTGAATTAGGTTTCTCCTGTGTATTTGTAAATGAGGGTAATGCAATGCAGGCACCTAGTTCCTTCAATTTTTTCTCTCTGGCTACTTTTCCACTTTCACCCAATTTTCTGGTCCATAGCGCAGAACATCTGGGTGTGGTGGGAGAACTGGAGCACTCACCTCCTGTCAGCACACAGGGAAAGCAGTGCTGCTCTGTGAGTCGTCCGTGAGCCCTACAGCCCAGGACAAGGGACTGTCACTTCTCTGCCTGCTAGTAGAGCGGTAAGGGAGTTTCGGGTCATCATGCTTTTTGGAGAAGTGGGACAGGCGATTAATTTCCAGTGCAGTTCTATTCAGCTTTATTCTCCCCGTCCCCAACTTTAATGTGGGCTCCACAATTTCCTCAAGTGTTTGCAAAGAGCTATATAAATAACACTCCAAGACAGCCCATTGGTTATCTTCCTTAACCCTCACCCAACATTAAGACCCTGAGCAGATCACAGTATTCTGGCCTTTCTACAGAAAATCTGCAAGTTATCACTGCTTTCCATTTTGCCTGTAAACCAATGTGTTGGCTTAATGAGCTGTGAAATTCTTCCTCCAGACTTGAAGGTGATCAAAGTCAGAAATCTATCTAATTCATCTCTTTATCCTTGGGGCCCCTTTGGCATATAGTAGGAACTGAATGGTTATTGCACACACAGGGAGGGACTAGGAAAACAAGTTATCATAATGGATGTAATACTCATTGCAGCTGCTGGCAAATTCCATGCAGGGTTAGACAGGACATACCATCAAAAGTCAACTGGCCACACAAGCACATGGATGACCCTCCGGAGAAGTCTGGTGGGTGTAAAGGCAAACTCAGAAGGTTACAAACAGTGGGATCCTATTTATATAGCATTCCTGAAAATACAGGAGATGAAAAACAGGTTAGTGGTCGTCAGGGATTAATTGTGGGGGGAGGGGAAATAGATTCTATAAAGGAGTGGCCTAGGGGGCTTGTGGTGAGGGCACAGTTCTGCATCGTGATTGTGGTGGGGGCCACACGAAGCCACGCATGTGATGCAACTACATAGAAATGTACACACAGACACCTGAAAATGACTGCGCCTCTAACTGCCATGTATAACTAGTGCCCATTTCACGGTACTGAGACTGTACACTCTGCAGGGTGCCAATAAGGTTGGGGAAGGAGGGGGGAGATGTGCAAGGGATCCTTACATTTTCTTTAACCCCTTCTGAGGAAGCCTCCCAGGCCTGGAGGGTCTCCAGAATTCTCCAGCACTTACTGCACCTTCTCAGGCAATGCAGGTCGGGCACTGGGGCCAGGAACCAGGCAGGTGCAGGTCAAGACCAGATCCCAAGGGCTGGCTCTTAGGAAGTCATGACATGTGCCTCATTTTAAGCACTTACCTACACATATGCACGTTTCCCCTGGAAGCTGTGTTGGGAGAATCAGGACTTCCTGGCCAGGCAAAGCCAGGTCCCTGGCCAGGTTTCTCTGCATTGAGAGACACCTGGACCTCTTGATGGTGAAACAGGCGGGGATCCCCTTGACAGCAAGTCCATATGGGGACGGACTGCGAGGCAGGTTAGCAAGAAGCTAGGACAATTTCTTGGCACGTGGAATTGAGACAGATGGTTAAATAGCCAAACAATTTACCACCAGATAATAAACCACAAGGTATTATCTTCCCCAGCCAAGGATACTCAGGAGCAAATGGTTTCACATTCCAGATCTTGTCCTGACAGACCCACCTCAGTCCTGGTCCCTCTTTGCTGGCCTTCTTTGAAGGTGAAACTGACCAGAGAATGATCCTGACCCCTGTATATGCTCATTTTGAGGCATCAGCAGATTAAAGGACACACCTGGAAAGATAATGAATATTCTATTGCATGGGTGGCAAACACAAGGCCCTTGGGTGGAATCCGGCCCTCCACTTTGTTTTTTTTAAAGATTTTATTTCATTATTTCCAGAAAGAGGGGAAGGGAGAGAGGCAGAGGGGGAGAGAGAAATCAATGTATGGTTGCGTTTCACCTGCCTCCAGCCACAGACCTGACTGGAGACCTGGTTTGCAACCTGGTTATGTGCCCTGGCTGGGGAATCGAACCTGCGACCTTTGGGTTGGCAGGCCGGCGCCTTATCCACTGTGCTACCAGCCAGGGCCTCCACTTTGTTTTTTCCGGGCCAGCACCGTCAGCCCAGCACCTTGTCTCTACCTGGCTCGCTTAACTGTTAAGGAGTAGTTACATTTGTACAGTCCTAAAACAACACTCTGCCCTTTGAAGGCAACTGTGAGGCTGATGTGACCCCTGGTGAAAATGAGTTTGACCCCCCTGTTCTATCGAGATCCTCTTGAGACCTCCCTTGAAATTTCCACCTTCAGAAAACAAATTAAAAAACCCCTGGCCCTGGCTGGTGGAACAGTGAATAAGGCACTGGTGTGCAAACCCAAAGGTCACTGGTTCGATTCCCAGCCAGGGCGCATAACCAGGTTGCAAGCCAGGTCTCCAGCCAGGTCTGTAGCTGGAGGCAGGTGAAAGGCAACCATACATTGATGTCTCTTTCCCTCTCTGCATCTCTCCCTTCCCCCCTCTCTAAAAATAATCAATAAAATCTTAAAAACAAACAAAAAACCCTGAGCACACCCATGCCTTCCTCCCCTTCTTTCCTCAGACGTGCATCTTTGCTCTTTCTCCTGAGCTCTGAGGGTTTCCATGAGACCTGCAACCAGTGGAGCATGGGGGACAGCGGCTCGCCCCGGGCTAAAGTAACCCTCTGAACCTGTCTCCAAGGGTGCTGTGATCTTGCCTCTTCTATCCCAAGTCCTTTCTTTGTTTCCAGTGAAATAGACATGCTCTCATGAGCACCTGCCCTGTGTCAGGAAATCCTTTCTGCACGAAGCTAAGAACCCACGCATGTCAGACCTGCAGGGGCAGACCTGCCGTGGTCCGTCCTGGTCCCTTTCCAGGGACAACGGAACCGTAGTTGCTTGAAAGTTGCAGCCTCACAACTGTATATCTGGGGGCTCTCTTCATGCTGGGAACCGCAGGGAGTTGGGAATCATCTTTCTTCTCTGCTCCAGGCACCTGTGGCCCGTGCGTGGGCATCGCAGGTCAGGGGAGCCCAATCGGGAACCAGGCCTGGTCTGAGGAGCCTTCCTTCTGGGGAGAAGGCCTAGACCTAACTAAAGTCCTCCTGCACACACGCACATTGTCCATTAGAAGGCTGAACTGGGAGAGTCTAGCGGAACTAGACCCTGGGCGGCTCTGCCAAGGGTCTTTCCAGTGAGAGGCACCTGGATGTCTTGATGGCTGAAGAGGCCCAAGACCCTGTCAGCCAGCAAGTCCAAGTGGTGACTGACCCTCTGCCGCTGCTGACAAGCTACCGTTTCACAATGCTTGATTTTAAGGGGGGGGGGGGGCGCCCTCCGAGCTGGGTCTGGGCAGGGTGCTGGAAACTGCCTGTGTGAGCTCTTCCCCTGTGTGCAGGGGCCTGGCTGTCTTGGGCACCTGTTATGCCTGCGGGCAGGGGACAAAGTGTCGTTCTGGAGCGCTGAGCATCGTGAACTAGGCTGGTGTCCATAAGAAACAGGAACCCAGAAGCTGCCTCAGGGGGAAGCAAGGCATTGGCCTGATGAAACCCTTCATCTATGCATGTGAACATGGCCCGCACTGAAAGCAGAGCCTGAAAAAGCTAAACTTCCTTTTAAGGGTGAGGCCTGGCTGGCCCTGCACATTCTTGGCTGGAGAAACTCATGACTCCATCAAGCAAGTCTAACTAGGAGCTGACTGGACTGGGGTTGCCTTAAATCGGCTGCCTTGCGATGATTTTGATTTGGGGAGAGGCAGGAGCTTCCAGTGAAGAGGATGGACAGGGGGTTGGGAGTTGCTCCCCTCTGTCCCCCTCCCCACCAACCCATTCCCCCAAAAGTCAATCCCACCTGTTGTCCATGTCCGTGGTTCCTTTATACTAGGTTCTTGTCTAAACTGCTCCCCTTCTTTGCCTCTTCGTTCCACTTCCCCCCGACACCTGGACATCTTAATGGGCAAAGAGCCCACAACTTCATCAGGCAGCAAGTATCCCAGTGTGAACCAACAGGCCCTATGAAAGTTGATGATGTCCAACAATTTTTGGAAGGGGTAGAAACTTCCAATGTTTGGAAGGGGTGAGTACTCCAAACGGGGGCTAGACAGGTGGTTGAGAACCATCCAGACAGACCCTTCCCACTGGAGTGTAGACTCTCTAAAAGTTTGTCAGCCGGTTCTTTCGAGCTTTGCATAATGAGGACGATATGGTCAACAATGACACTTTCACTTTTCATATTTTAATCATCTCCCACTTTTATTTTGGTTGTCTCGTTGGCTAGGACCTATAATATAATATTGAAAAATGATAACGCTGGAACTCCTTGTGGTGCTCGAAAATTCTATGTGACTATTTCTGAACTGGCCCCGTTGGAGAAGATATTTGGTGGAAGATTTGTGGATACTTTGGTTCTCCACCTAATGAGAGACAAGCCTGACCACCTGGCAGCTTAGCACGGAGCTGGCCCAGCAGAACTTTGGTGGCTCAACAGAACAGACCATGGCCTGCTGGGCCCCTGAGATTCCCCTTCCTAGCAAGGCTACTTCCTAGACCAGGGAGCTGCCACTTGGTCATGGTCTCATAGACGCGCTCTGCTTCCTTGACCCTGTAAACATGGAGAGGGCCCCTGGCACATGCAGTCAAAGCTGTGAGAAGGTAAGATCTGGGGTGGGAGTCATTGGGCTCTACTATCTCCATGCTGGTTTCCCGAAGGACCCTTTTATATCTGCGCGGGGAGCACTGATGGAAGTAGCAGGTGGGTCACTGGGACA
This sequence comes from Noctilio leporinus, assembly GCA_004026585.1. NCBI lineage: Eukaryota > Metazoa > Chordata > Mammalia > Chiroptera > Noctilionidae > Noctilio > Noctilio leporinus. The sequence continues at coordinate 5,771 of PVIW01000443.1, read as the reverse complement.
AAGTCCGGTTGTAGGACATGGCGCCCTCTGCCCTCCCCACACCAGAGCTTGCAGGCCTGCTACGGCCACACTAGGGAGTCGTGTGTCTGCGCTAGACTGGCTGCTCTTTTATTGACTTGCACACTTGCTAGAGTTGTTCTCGGAACAGGACTGCATGGCCTTCTGATTGGCTACGGGCTCTGACCTCCGGCTTTTGCACCTATAAAGTCAGCTAAAAATATGGCCAGGAGTGACCAGCACGGCTTGCCAGGAGTGCACCATTGAAATGCCTCAGACCAGGAGAAAAAAGTGTCTCTGGCCCTTTCCTGCAACGTTTGATACAAGCACAGATGGTACACAGCACTGCCTACAAGCTTGCCAGTGCTTTTTGTCTGTGACTTGGCGTTTTAGTGACTACAGCTATTTGGACAAGAAAGTGGCCGCTGATACCCCCTGCTGCGCTAATGGCACGGCAATTGAGTTTGCCAGTATTTCTCCTTGCTCTGCTGTGCCTTACTTATACTCCACTGGAAAGAAAGTCAAAATCCGTTTGCCTTACCCTGGAACAGCACGCCAGCAACGCATCATCGGTGAGCAGGACACAGCCTACATCATGGAGACCGTCGGTGGATGCTCAGAAGTTCTGTTGCAGTGATAATAGTTTTACTCATACAAGGGCTTCCATTCTATTATGTGTCACCCAAGGACAAGAAATGATGGACATGGAATGAGGACAAAACCCAAGACTCTGTTTCCAAGTGATTATCTTTGGAAAACTGGGTGGTAGCCTGAATAGACCTTCTATTATAAAACCAATTAGCCACCAACTGTAAAACAAAAGGGCAACACTTGGTTGGCCCCTCTGAAAATTATAGATAGTGCATCTGACACCGGCGAATTTTGCTAAAACTGCTGTACTGAGTTGCTGGCCAGATGGCCACATTTTGATGGACCCCCTGTAGGCAGGATCCTTGGGAGTGGTCCTGGAGAAAGGAAATCAGTGCCCCAAAATCTCTCTCCTCTGACCCTACGGAAGGACAAGTATTTATAGCCACCTCAGCGCCTCTATATAATGTTTGTCATCACAGCTTCGTTAGTATTGTCAGTCTCTCTGCTTGCAAACTTGAGGACTTCTTATTTTGGACTGGATCCGTAAAGGCCTCTCTATGAAAACAGGTGCAATTTACCGGGTGCTCATTCTTTATGTTACGTGTGCGCCCATGTACCTGGGCATGAAGCAGCTTCATCTGGGCTGACAGAGCCGGTCAAACGTATACGACCATCCCCTCTATTAATGAAACCACTCTAAGGGACCGGGTGCCCAGTGGGTAGTTCTCCTAAGATGCGTTGAAAGGTTCCGTTCTCTCTGATGATGACCTCTGTGGACTCAGTTAGACTGGCTGGCTTCACTTACTGTCACCCACACCACCGTCCTGCTTTAACTTGGGTTGCGCGTCATGTTACCCAGAACTCAGGGGAGGGGAAACTAGGAGAATCTGAGAAGGGACAGAACTTGTCTCTTCCTTTCTTATGGTACAGTACCCACCTCTCCTTTTATTTATTTATTTCTGGTATTCCTGCTCAACCTCTGCAGGTACATGGGTCATCCTGTGCTTTCTTGGTTGTCAGCAGCTGGCCTGACGTTGAAATAGGCCAGAGCCAAAACCCGTTCTTTTCCTATCGCAGAAATGGAACGAATAGCCCCAAATAGTCGCCACTACTGTTGTTGGTGATGTTCATTGTTCGAACCCCTTGAGATGAAGGATATGTCACTTCCATCCATCCCAGGCCACGGGATGTCATTGATGTCTCACTCCCGGGCAGAGCTGTGGAAGCTGCTGTGGTGGGGATAGCAATGACAAGGACCTGGCAGGGGACTGGTAGGACATCAATGTGAATGGCCCTGGAGGCTCTCGGCCTCCTCACTTCTAGTTAGCGCAGCAGAAAGCCAGCTCACCAGGCCGGAATTAGTGCAGCAGAAGGCTAACGGTAGCTGGGTGCTAAGAAAACCATTTCTTCAAACAGGGAACTGCCATCACTGTGTAGACACATAAATGTTTCCTGCTCTCCCGTCTTATAAAGCGGAGGACATTACAGGGTGGGGCTGTGCTGCACCCCAGCTGCCAGGCATCTGCTCTGTGATGACAAGAGTTTGGGGGCTTCTGTAAATTCTACTCTACTGCTTGTAAGTTTGTCCCTATCACACATTGCATGTGTTTATCACAGGAGGATAGTGGTGTGTGCTTGGGGCCTCTTAGTTTTCCATGTTTTTAATTTTTTAATAAAGATTTTAAGTATGCTTCATAGTCACGAAGCAGATTTTTAATACCTTTCACTGATTTATATTTATTTTTAAGATTTTATTCATTATTTTTAGGGGGGCAGAGGGAGGGAGGGAAAAAGGGAGAGAAACATCCATGTATGGTTGCCTTTCACTTGCCTCCAGCTGGGGATCTGGCTGGAGACCTGGCTTGCAACCTGGTTATGTGCCCTGGCTGGGAATCGAACCAGTGACACTTGGGTTCGCGGGCTCTTTGTATGATACTCCCCAATATCTTTGCTGCCGCTCTTCCTGGTTAACGAAACTTAAAATTTGTTGCAACATCTACACCTTAGAAAGGATAATTTTAATTGCTACATAGCACTAAATTCTGATTGTTCTAAGCTAATCATGACGATCCTGTTGTGTTTGTCAGTGACTGGTTTGAGGATGGGCCTATGGTCCTATGATGAACTGTGTGACTTAAGACGGTTGAGGGACACCTGAAAAACATTCTTACTTTCAGAAAGAGACTCAGCAGTGTCCAGCCACGGCTGGGCGGCCTGCACCCTGCCTCGGCCTACCCAGTCCTGTCCACTGGGCCTGAGGCCTGCTCACTGGCCGCCAGTCTGCTCTCAGTTGGAAAATCTATAAAGAAACATGAATGGGTAATAACAGAAAACGGTATTTGCACAGGGGGAATCAGCAATTTTGCGCAGGGAGCTTTGGGAGATGTTTATTGCAGTCTACTGAAACTGGGCAAACGAGATGAGTTTGGTGCTTTGGAAAGTTGTGAAAACTGCTAGGAACTCTGTGCTCTATCCGGAGAAGTAACTGGAATTCATGCAGCTCTTGAGGCAAATCCAGGGCCTGTCAACAAATCTTGTTGTGCAGACGGGTGGCTCACCAGGATGCCACTGAGTAAATCTTCAGAGGTAGAGAATGAACGAGTGGAGAAGCACGTGAGAAATACATAAACTCTACTGAGGAGTGAAACTGGGTCCCCCAAATAAAGTCGTAGGAAACAGCTTAATTGGACATAATTGTCTAACATTAGTGGTGAATAGAAGATTTCCATTTTAGGTGTGTGTTGAATGCTTTTCTCCATCGATTGAGATGACTATGTAGCAACTTATAGTAACTCAAGGGAAAAAGACTTTATAACAATGCCACCAGCAGAAAATACCCTTAAACTTTCTAATGATTGCAGGTAAGTACCATATGCATTTTTTCAAAATACCCTATGATTTTTAGTCCAGTCTACAGTTATAATATTCAGAAGTCTTGACGTTATCTGTGGCAAAATCTAGTTATAAAAACTGTGTAGCCCTGGCTGGTAGCACAGTGGATAAGGCACCGGCCTGCGAACCCAAAGGTCGCAGGTTCGATTCCCCAGCCAGGGCATGTAACCAGGTTGCAAACCAGGTCTCCAGTCAGGTCTGTGGCTGGAGGCAGGTGAAACGCAATCATACATTGATGTCTCTTTCCCTCTCTGCCTCTTTCCCTTCCCCTCTTTCTAAAAATAATAAAATAAAATATTAAAAAACAAACAAACAACAACAAAAAACAAAACTGTGTAATTTAAGGATAACATTAGTATATTAAGCCTGATATAATATTGTAACTTGCTTGTATCTGTCTCTGGATTTAGGTCAAAATACTTACTGATTCTTTCCTTTGGAAAAGTAGAGAAAAGTTTCTGTTTGTTGTTACAGTATCAGATGATGGACAATACTATTTTAATTTTACAACATACTGTGTTTGCTAATAGTATTTTTAGACAGCGAAGCAACAAACTTGCAGAAAAATAAGAAAGTTTAATAAAAGAGCATTCAACTTTGTTAAAAAAAACAAAAAGTAAAGTACAAAGAGCTTCAAGAATAGATGGCCATGCTGATGTCACTAAGCCTGTGTCACATGCTTGGAACCATCAGCGCACTAAGGGACTGGGAGGAGACCAGCGTGGGAACAAGTCACTCCCCTCAAGGGCAGCCAATAGGACAGGAAGAAAGGATGCGCTTCTGAAACCACTGAGCTCAGAGTCACTCTCACCCAGATTTCCTGTTCTGAGAGAACAAAGTCATATTCTTTACGGCAACAGAATAAAAACAGTCTGTAGTCGTACAGGACTTTATCATGTGAAAGAATTCCCACTCTCTATTTCTAATTCGATGAGTGTTATTTTCAATTTTATGTGTGTGTTGAATGCTTTCCTGCATCTTTTGAGAGGACCGTATGGCGTTTTTCTTTTAATATGTTCATGTGGTTGATTATAGACAGAGAGTTTCTCATGTTGAAAATGAACACGGGCTTTGCTTAGGTAAACCTTACTTAGTTATTATGTTTTGGCTTTGTTATATGCACTTGAAGTTTTTGCATGTGTATTTATCAGTGACATTTACTGTGCTTTTCTTTTATTCCCCTTGTTTAGTTGGTTTGCCTCATAAAATGAGCTTGGTAGGTTCCTAATCTATTCTATTATCTGGAACAAGTTGTATGAGATAGAGATGATCTATTTCTATAAAAATCTCTAAACTTGTTTGGGCTTCAAGCCCTGCAGATGGGGGATCCTCTCTGTGTGTGGAAATAGATTTTTATAAAATGCCAATTATTTGGAATTTGCAAAGCTTTCTTGGTAACCTAATATATAGGCAAATTTGACAAATTTTGGATGAGTTTGTTGTGCATGTAAGAGCCTTTATATATCTGTTAGCTTAAGTCTATTACACATGTTATTCAAAATTAGTTATTTTTGTCCAACTGAGCTATGTTTTCAGAGAAATATACATTAAAGTTCCCTATATAACTTTGAATTTTTCAATTTCTTTTGTAGTTCAGTTACTTTTTACTTTATAATTTTTGAGGCTACGTTGTTAAATTTACACATAATCAGAAGTATTGTGTTTTCTTTGCACATTTCCTTTTTTTATTTAAGTAATAGCATTCTTTAACTGTACTAAATCTTTTTTGCCTTAAATTCTATTTTGTCATTATTTCACTATTGCTGCACCCACTTTTGGGTGGTGCAGCACTTCTCCTCTCCCTGAAGTCATGAGAGTGAATTCTGGCTGATCTAATTTATATTTTTACCGTCCATGGCCTGGCTTAACACCTTTGCTCCCAATGCCATACCTGATCCCTAAACTCCTATCAATATGCATTGATATAATGCTGACAGTCTGTTTGCTTCTGGACCAGGCCTTGCACCTCCTGTTGGGCTGAGGTCAGGTGGCAGAGGCTGGCTGAAAGAAGGTCGCGGGGGTAATGTCTCAGCCCCGGTGTGCCCATGGTGTCCAACTGGAGTCCACTCTTACTTCGCCAGCCTCCATCGAAGTGTTCTGGTTTTCTACTCTTTCCCTGAGGTGGAGCTTTAACCTTTTAAGTTTTCTTTTCCTGGTGTATACTTTCATTGGTCTGTACAGTTATCCTGGCCACTGCACAGTCTTTGTAATCACCACTGTTGCCATGGAAACTAATGTCAGGCCCCCTGATGTCCTAGTGCCCCCCCCCCCAACCTGCACTCCACCCCAGG